>JAJONR010003815.1:0-40038 GCA_029582245.1 Solanum etuberosum
TAAGAAATAGAACAATAAGAGTAAAACAATAGTCCAAGTCCAAAACATTTTATAAAAGTAAAGCGGAAGTCTAAAACTCTTGTCTCATCATAGCCATCAAATACAATATAATGAAATTGGGCCTACCCCATACATCATGTCCAGCAAGATAAATACATGAAAGAAACTGAAAACAATAAACGTCGTCCTTGAAGCATGAGGACTCACCAAAGCTCGGAAATATCACGAACTCAACCACTAGCCACGAGACTCAGAAACCTGTCTGTCAGACCCTACATTGAGGTAAATGTAGGCAAGAGTATGCGTTAGTACAACATAATGTAGCAAGTATGATAGCCATGCATAAAAAAGTTAAGACATGCTAAAAGGGACATTTCATTTCATGACATGCAATTGACCAAGCTAAACATTATATAAAAGAGTTATAAACATAAGTCATAAATCATGGTCAATGAAAGATAACTTCATCTTTAAAACCTTTGAACTCATGTGAGATACTTCTTGAAGTAACCTTAGTTCATTATTAATGTGGGGAATTAGCCTTAACCGACATAGAGACCATGTGAGCTATAACATGATCCCCCGGTGTCTCCCACACTGAAAAGGGTTGTCCTACTTGCCAAGGTAGAACCATGAACTTCTAGCCTAAGTGGATCCACTAGCTAATGTCTATCTAGACATTCATCCTATGGGGGTACATAGGTAAGGGATAAGGAGATTGATTTTAGAAACCCGACCTCTACTAACGGGAGAGCTCCCATCTCAATAACCTCTCGGTGCTAAGCATAAATCCCACAGAATAGTCTTACTTTGACCTTATTATTCATGGAAAGTTGACCTTGGACTTCCTATCCAAGCTAGTTCATTAGGGTATCTCTTACTCTTGATTCATTTAGGTGAGAAAGCCTTTCAACCTAAGAATCCTTTCTATGTGAGAAAACCTTTCACATCATGCTAGTTATGTTTATGAGAATGTCCTTTCAACAACACAACAAAAACATCATTGGTACTTTACTCTCAAAGCACCTTAAAATATTTGCATAGATTTCATAAGAAAATGCATAAGTCCATAATTTACCTCTTGAGGCTCAAAACCCACTTTCAATCATCAATGCTTAGAAAACATGGGCTAGGTATGGATTGCATCATAAATATATGTAAAGCTTGCAATACATGCTTAATTTCATAAAACTCTTGCTTTATACTCAAAATCCACATCATATGATTCATAACTTGAAAACATACGGGACTACATGGGTTCATGGGGAAATCATTATAAAATCATCATATTTCAAAAATTCATGCATAAGAGATCATAATTCAATCATATAAAGCAATAATCAAAAGAATCCATGGTAATTGAAGAAAACCCTAACTCAATTGGAGAATTCTACCTTTAGAAATAGAGAATTTGGGAACTCCATGGATTAAAGGAATCCTTGGATGAAAACTATCATACCTTGAATCAAAAAGCTAGCCTTCAATGGAGGAATTTAAACCTTGACTTGAGACCCTAGGTGAATCCTTCTTCTTCTTCTTCAAGTTCTAGAAAGAGAAATATTTGGAGAGTTCTTCTTTTGTGAATTTGGAAGAATGAAGTAAATGAGATAATATGGGGGTTGAAAAAGATTATATAGGGGTATTAGTGAAGGGAAAACGATGTAGTATAGGAACTCATAAATTAGGAAAAGACTCAAATGCCCCTAAAATTAACTGCCAGTAGACCTACGACAGACCCCAGTCGACGGACCGTGGTCTGACCTATGGTCCGTATTGGTGAACCGTCGTTAGTCATCTGGGACTGGAATTCGGGCCATCTAACCACGGACCGTGGTCTGGCTACGGTCCGTAGGTCAGGCCGTGGTCGTGAGCCCTCTGACCACTGTTAGGCAGGCCAACCACGGACCACATCTACGGTCCGTGGTCCCTTCCACGGGCCGTGGGTGGCCGCCGTGGATTGCACCTGCAACTTCGGGGAATTTGGTTTTATTTCACTTTTTTGGATACGGGGTGTTACAACCGGTATATACGTTACTACTGCTAGTGGTCCTATCGGTGCAGATTTTTCACCAAAAAGATTATTGGCGACATCTTTTATTTTGGATGCCGCGGTGACCCTGTGTGCCTCAACCCATTTGTGTATTAGCTTATTTGAAGGAATATCGGCCTGCAGACACAGTTTCCCTATCAGAGAGGAAAATGGTAAGCCACCTCTCTCATTCATTGATCGGTCCCGCATTTTTGTGGTGATGATACGGCCTATATTGACTGGGTAACCATCCATGAGGCAAGCGACCAGTGATGCGAGGGATGGTGACAAAGTATTATCATTTGTTGTAGGCTGCAATTGTGCACGAACAACAGCCCACTAAACCTTGGTCGGGAATGACAGTGATGCCTTAGTGATCTTCACCTGTGTCCCTACTACCCATGTTCCATTCTCACCCTCTGAGGCAATCAACCCAGCAATCCAACGCATGACCCGCTCCCTCGAAGTCGAATCCTCCATCTCAGCCTCACTCGTCACTCCATGGTGCTTACCTTCAAAAAGGCCAACTGAGGATGGTGCTATGTATTCAGGACAATGTATCATCCTTTTTATTGTGGCCTCGGAGATATCCACATATTTTCCCCTAACCACTACCGAATTAAGTGGTCCCATGTGCTGGCGAACGCTTTCTGCCTCCTCTTTGTTGTTTCAGTGTCAGCAACAAAATTCATCAGTGTAGCTGCATAGGCGGTATAGAATTCCCGTATAAGGTGGCGGCAAAACTCTCCAGGTGGGTTTTTCATCCATTCAAAGTGATGCATTTTGAACATCCTGTAGATATCAGGAAATGCCTGGATATCCGGTACCACCACTCTAGTCTGTGGTATAATCGGTCGTCCGCCAAAACCTCCCGTCTTGGACACTATCCCATTCTTGAAGAAATCTTCTGACCTGTTCACAGTATACATACAACGAAAGCAATCAATTATATGTTGCCTCACCACTGGGTGAGATTCATGATGGTGAACATATTGGACCATCGGTACCCTGGTGCTGTTATCATCATCTTCCCCTTAGGCATCTTCTTCTTCATGTGCTCCCGTTTTAGTTTCCACTCCTACTTCTGGTTGGGGTTCAGCTGCATTCTCTTGAGAGCGGCTATCTGAGTCTTCACCACTCCCAGAACTGCTACCAGATTCTTCACCACTTCCAGAACCGCTACCAGATTCCTCACCACTCCCAAACCCACTACCTTCTTCTTCAGGCTGGGATGGAATATGATGAAGAATAGGTCTTGCCGTTCGTGATCTAGTAGCTCGAGGGGAGTGATCTTCAATTGTAGTATTAACTTGGACCTCCGAGCTACTAGACTCTGCCACATTTTCACTTTGAGTTGGTGAGGGAGGTGGTGAGGTATGTGGCGGTGCAGTCTTTCTTCGTGGCCCCATAGTACCTGAGTTAAAAAAAATGGATTAATAATCTAACCAATTAAAATGATGCACTAACGGGTACTCAGACTTCCACTGTGTAAATACAACGTGATGCCTTACCTTAAGAATGCCGTCACCCAATATATCACTGGGAAGGGCCACGTATTAAAATTGAAAAACTAGAATAACTACAAAGAAAAGAATTATTTTTTTATACGGAGGTCAACACGGGCCGTGGTGGGTACCATGGTCCGTTATATCCCTCGTGAACACAAAACAATGTCAATTATTCATCTGGGAAGTGTACTGGTTTTTGTTCACGGAGGGCTTCACGGACCGTGGAGTGAACCACGATCCGTTTGGGCTCCCGTGACCTTAGCCAGTGTCCACTTCAATGTCCAAGTATGGACCACAAGTGGTTCCACGGTTCGTGCCTCCCTTCACGGTCCGTGAAGCCTCTCGTGGACTTAAACATTGTCAAAATTTCCGGTAAATTTCATCCCATATGTTTACTATGCCAGATTTTATAAATTATCAACGCACAACCACAATTTATGATTAAGTTTTGAGTATAAGTACCACTAGTCTACCGAAACCCACAAACCATTTCCGAATTCAGAGTAATATTTGTCCATTACAAGTATACCCACATACAAGCACCACTTCTTTTCCAAAATTCAACATATTTTACCGCTACACTCACATGGGAACAAAGTAATTAAGCGATTTGGACTCAAATTCACACTTATATCATCATACATCACTAACCCCACACAACTTCATCATACCCACAAACGATATTCAAAAAAATTATCTAATTTTGACATACCCATCACAATCAACACTTAACAAACAGTTCATCAAGTAAGAATACACAAAATTAAACAAAAATTAGTAGTTCTAACTTGATTCTAGATAAGATTAAGCTTATATCAAGTAGGGAGAATACTTTAATATTTTCTCAACTTTCGAACTTGGAAGAAAGAGATGAAAGGCAACGTTGATTTCCAACAATAGTGAAAATAGGGTTTTGATTCTTTGATCCATTTGGGAGTGTTGGATGGTGAGAAACCATTTAATAGCTTTAGGAACCGTTATAGATGAGAGAAAAAAGAGAAAACCCCGACCCTTGGAGCTTTAAGAGCTATATAAAACATTTAAAATTTGATTTGGGATCACGCGGGTCTGGTCGGGTCAACTCGGTACTGCTGGACTAACTACGACCGACAGTGATGATGCTCATGAAGAGCACCACGGTCCGTGGTAGTGTGCGTGAACATTGCTTATGTGAGAAAACGAACCTGAGGTTCACGAGACGCTAAACGGTCCGTCCAAAGTCTGACGGACCGTAAAACCTTTCGTGAACCCATTGTTGCACTTTCTAGTAGCTCCTTTAAGAGAGTTGGTGGCCCTTCACGGTCCGTGCTGATGCTCGTTAAGAGCACCATGGTCAGTGAAAGTGCTCGTGAAGGTCCTCTGAATCCCAGCTCTGCATTTCTTTTGTTCAAATCTTTCCTACACACACCAACCCACAATGACACTATAAAAACAATGAAAATGATGCTAAAATGTAAACTACCTATTACATTTACAATCATGGGTTGCCTCCCAAGCAGCGCACAATTTAACGTCGCGGCGCGATGCAGGTTACTTGATTACTCAGACTTCATGAAGCTTACAGTCCTCAACTATTTTCACCTCCTCCGGGACTCCCAAATATTCTTTGACTCGCTGACCATTGGCTTTAAACCTCTCGCCTTTGTTATTTTCAAGTTCAATCGCAGCCTACTGAAATACCTGAGTTACCTTGAATGGCCCAGACCATTTGGATCTAAATTTCCAAGGAAATAGACGAAGCCTGGAGTTTAAAAGTAGCACTAGGTCACCTGGACTAAAAGTCCTTTTCTCAATGTTCTTATCATGACACAGCTTCATCCTTTCCATATACAGTGCAGACCGCTCATAAGATCTCAAACGGAATTCATCCATCTCATTAATCTGATCTAGTCTCAGGTTCGCTATTTCACTACAACTGAGGTTCAACTTCTTTAGTGCCCAAAGTGCCTTATGCTCCTGTTCGACAGACAAATGACATGCCTTTCCAAACACTAACTGATATGGAGACATACCAATGGGTGTCTTGAAAGCAGTCTGATATGCCCATAGAGCATCATCCAACTTCCTTGCCCAATCTCTTCTATTGGCATTCACTGTCTTTTCCAATATCACTTTGATCTCCCTGTTCGATACATCAACTTGACCACTTGTTTGCGGATGATACGGTGTTGCAACCTTGTGTTGTTTAACCCCATATTTGGAAAAAAGTGCACTAAATACTTTATTAAAGAAATGTGAGCCTCCATCGCTGATAATCTCTTTAGGTGTACCAAACCTTGAGAATATGTTCTTCTTCAGAAAACCAACAACACTTTTACGATCATTTTCAGGCAGGGTGACTGCCTCAACTCATTTGGACACATAGTCCACTGCCACCAGTATATAATTTTGCCCATAGGAGCTCACAAATGGTCCCATAAAGTCAATTTCCCACACATCAAACAACTCTACCTCCAAAATAGGTGTCATTGGCAGTTCATGCCGACGAGAGATGGCTCCTTGCCTCTGGCACACATCACACCCCCTGACTAAATCAATTGAGTCCTGATGGATTGTAGGCCAGTAGTACCCACTATGGAGTACCTTGTGGGCAGTCTGTGCACCCCCATGATGACCACCTACTGGAGAGGTGTGGCAGGCTTCTAAGATATTCAGCATCTCAGCCTCAGGGATACATCACCTGATGATGTTGTCAGCACACACCTTGCATAAATATGGTTCATCCCAGAAATGCTTTCCCACATCATGTAGGAATTTCTTCCTTTGCTGATATTTCAGCCCTTCAGGCATCAACTCGCTGATAAGAAAATTAGCAAAGTCAGCAAACCAAGGAATGAGATCAAGAATGGTGGCTAATACCTACTCATCTGGAAATGAGTCATTTATGTCTAATTCAAGTTCTTCTTTCTTCTCTACCTCATACCTAGACAGATGATCAGCCACCTGATTTTCACAACCTCTTTTGTCTTTGACTTCAAAGTTGAATTCTTAAAGTAATAGCACCCTTCTTATTAATCTCAACTTTGCATCTTTCTTCACCATTAAATATCGCAGTGTTGCATGATCAGTATGAATGATCACTTTAGTGCCGACTAAGTATGACCTGAATTTCTCAAATGCATATACTACAGCAAGTAGCTCCTGTTCAGTAACGGTGTAATTACGTTGTGCTCCATTTAGTGATTTGCTAGCATAATAGATCGGGTGAAATATCTTGTTGCGCTTCTGTCCTAACACAACTCCCAAAGCAGTACCGCTTGCATCACACATCACCTCAAATGGTTCCGACCAATCTGGGCCAATGATCACAGGGGAAGAGACCAGCTTTTCTTTCAGGCACTCAAAGGCTTTTAGGCATGCATCATCAGAGGCAAATTTCACCTCTTTCTCCAACCGTTTGCACAATGGGTGTGCAATTTTTGAGAAATCCTTGATTAATTGCCTATAGAATCCTGCATGACCCAAAAAACTCCGAATACCTTTTACACAAATAGGCGGAGGTAACTTTTCAATTACCTCAATCTTCGCTTTGTCTACCTCTAGTCCCTTCTGTGACACCTTGTGGCCTATGACTATGTTTTCATTAACCATGAAATGGCACTTCTCCCAGTTAAGCACCAAATTAGCCTCCTCGCATATCTATAGTGCCCTGCTAAGATTCAACAAACTATCATCAAATGTGTCACCTACCACCGATAAATCATCCATGAACACTTCCAAAGTGTACTCTAGCATGTCCGAGAAGATGGACATCATACACCTCTGGAAACTTGCTGATGCATTACATAATCGAAATGGAATATGTTTGAACACAAAGTTACCATAAGGACATGTAAAGGGGGTTTTATCCTGATCTTCCGGCTCAATTGATATATGGTTATACCCAGAGTTTCCATCTAAGAAGCAATACCACCCTTTACCAACCAACATATCAAGCATCTAATCCATGAACGGCATTGGAAAGTGGTCCTTCAAAGTCCACTTGTTCAGCTTCCTGTAATCCATGCATACTCGCCAACCTGTGACTGGTCTGTGCGGAACCAACTCATTCTTCGCGTTGGAAACCACTGTCATACCAATCTTTTTGGGCCTACACTGTACTGGGCTAACCCAATGATTGTCAGAAATAGGGTACACCACCCTTGCATCTAACCACTTTATGATTTCCTTTTTGACCACCTCTTGCATTGGTTGATTTAACCTCTTTTGGTGCTCTATGCTCGGGTTGCAATCTTCCTCGAGTTGGATTTTATGAGAACAGATACCCGGAGGTAGACTTTGACTACCGCTTGCACCTGCTCATCATTCAGATCTACAGCCAAAATGACTGGCAATGTGTTATTAGTACCCAAAAAGACATACCTTAGGTGGCTGGGTAACTGTTTCAGTTAAAGTACAGGCGGTTCCTCAATAGATGGCTTTCCTGGAGGATTTGTCCTATTTTTCAGGTCCAGGTCTAATTTCTTCGGAGCATAAGAATCTGACCCCATGCCTTGTAGAGCATTTAGTGTCTCCACATAATCATCCTGGAAGTCTTCTTCAAAATTCATTAGCACGGCTGCCAATGTTTCAACAACAAACCTTTCCTCAATAGCAGCTTCCATCTCCCTTTCATCAAAGACCTTTATCCCAGACACAACATTCATATCTTGTGGTTGCTTCATAGACACGCATATTTTATAATTTACCTCTTCATTGCTGAGCCTGAACTTTAGCTTTCCACTCTCAACATCAACCGAAGTTCGACCTTTGGCTAAAATAGCCTTCCCAATATTATGGGAACCTCAAAATCTACCTCACAATCCAGAATCATGAAGTCTGCCGGAAAAATAAAGTTGTCCACTCTGACAAGCACATCACATAAAATTCCCACAGTCGCTTCACTGACCTATCTGCCATCATTAACCTCATTGTCGTAGGTTTTGGAATACCCAATGTCACTACCCAGGGGTACACCCTACACGTAACAAGGCGTATGAGACCCCGAGAGGCCTCATACAAGATACTTAGTATATCATAACATAAAGTAATAGAAAATTGTGCGGAAATTTAAAATATTTTTCCATACAATCAAAGTCTTTCATAAAACGAAGCGGAAGTCTTTAACACTTGTCTCAAACCATCTAATACATGAATATCTTTGGGACGTATCCCATACAATAGTTCAAAACATAAAATGAAAGAACATAAGGGAAATGGTGGCTATATCCTCGAATGCTATGAGGACTCATCAATCTTCGATCCTTGCTCTACTATGATCCTAGCCACGGGGATGAAAATCAATATCGTCGAACCCTACATTTGATAAAAATGTAGGCAAGAGTATGCGTTAGTACAAAATGTACTATATATGATAGCTAGCATAACATCATCAAGAGCATAACATAAGCATTAGTCAACATAAGACATAAGCTACAAGCATAAGAGATAACAACATAGTCATAGACATAATCAATGCATCTAGATCATCATAATGTAAGAGGAACACTTCTCTATTAACCTCAACTTCTCCTTATCTAGGACTTGGGTCATCCACCTCTAGTCATACATATCAAGGAAGGCAACTCTAGCAACAATCCGAGCTAAGAATAAATCATACAAGGAAATCTCATATTAAAACATACTTACGATACTTCCTTGAAGTAACCTTGATTCACCATAATCATGCTACTTTGATTATGGACTTGTCGCTCTTTATCTCTTGCTACTATTCATGGAAAAATACTTCTTTACTAGTCCAACATAAACATTACTCATGAATGGCTACGATTTACCAATTTAAGGCTATCAAGGAAAAGCATCTCATCATGCTAAACAAAGTTATCATGGAGAGCACACTTTCATGCAAGTCCAAACTACTCAAGGAAGGGTACTATTGCTCAATCCAAGCTACCAATGAAATGGTTTGTCCTTACTAAGTCATGCTATCATGCAAGCATTCCTCATGCTAGTTCAAGCTAACCTTAGGAAGGGTACGATTTCTCAATCCAAGGCTAACCATGAGATCTTCTACTCAAGCTACCATGCATGGTCTTGTCTTACCAAGTCAAGCTATTCATGAAGGGATTTCATATCACAACTTCAAGCTATCTTAATTAACATGCTTTGATTCATTTTAGGTAAGAAAACCTTTCAGCCTATAATCATTCAATGTGAGAAAGCCTTTCACATTCATATATTCAAACATTCACAAGGTAGATTATGTGGGTAGTGTCCTTCCACAACAATTCTATCTACTATTCTACCATTAGCATATAAGCTTCACTCTCAAAGCCTGAACATTAATAATTCATCATATTAGCTTTACTCTCAAAGCCCTAGTAATCAACATTCATAACTACAAGCCTTACTCTCAAAGCAATGCTTCTCATAATCATGACATATGCCTAGATTTCAAGACATTTTAATCACATGCTTCATTCTTAAGCAATTTTAATCATATATCATCATATAGGCTCAATCTCAAGCACTACTAGTCATAATTCAACATGTAGACCTTAATCTCAATCAATTCGTGTCTATATGCTTTACTCTCAAGTAATCTACTATACATATAATCAAACCTAGAAGATTCTCTAAATCCTCAATTTCCCCTTGCAAGGCACAAAACCCACTTACTTTAATTTCATCTTTCTAGACATGGGTTAGGCATGGATACATGTAATTTCATCTGAAAAACATGATTCACTATCAATTCTATCATAAACAATCACAATCCACTCAATTGGATCAACATTCATCATAACCCACAACATTGGAAGAAACCCTAATTCAAATTGGAGAATTCTTCATCAAATTGAGGGAATTTTAGGGGACTCCATGGATGGAAGGAATCCATGTATGAAAAGCCATCATACCTTGGTTACAAAGCCCTCACAAAGCTTGGAAGATTGGAGACCTGACTTGACCTTGCTTGAACCCTCTTCTTCTTCTTCAACTTTCTAGAGAGAGAATTATTTGAGAGAGGAACCTAATTCTTTTGGTGAGTTGAGAGAATGATTTAAATGACTTAATTTAGGGGTCTAAAGTACTTATATATGTGGTCTAAGCTGGGGTAAAATGACATCACTTAATTCTAATTAAAACCGGAAATTCCCAACGTGCCCCTAAACTAATCGTCCCTGACTTGACCCACGAGATGACGTTGATGGGCCGTGGATGGACCCACGGTCCATCCTGGTCAATCATGTTTTGGGTTCAGAGAGTCTGAATTTTGGGCCTTGGACCTACGACCTCCAACCACAATCCGTGGACCCATCCACGGGGCATGGGTCCAGGCGTGGTCACTGCCTTAGGTAGATTTCCATCGTGTCCATCGACGATGTCCACCTACAGAGCGTGGGTCAAACCACGGGGCGTGGGTCGCCCTCGTGGGTAACACCTGGAAATTCTAGAAACATGCTAAGCTTCCCTCTTAAGGCTACGGGGTTTTACACCCAAGCCCAATTGCTTATATATGGCTAGAGGCATCAGATTGATACATGCCCCTAAATCACACAAGGCTTTTGCAAACTCAAATGCTCCTATTGTGCATGGTATAGTGAATGCACCTGGATCCTCCTTTTTTCTGCACCAGAGATCTTTAGCGATGGCACTAAAATGATGGATATTGTCAGTCTGTTCAAAACTTACAGCTCTCTTGTTTGTGACTAAGTCCTTTATGAACTTAGCATATCCTGGCATCTGTTCTAGAGCTTCTACCAATGGGATGTTCACTGATAACTGTCTCAGCATGGTTATGAATTTTGAAAACTTCCCATCTTCAGCTTTCTTCTTGAGTCTTTGAGGAAATGAAGGAGACAGTCTCGGTATCTATTGTAAAGGCACAGTTGCCTCCACTTCTGCTTCCTTTACTTGAACCGGCTTCACTGTTGGTTGGGCCTCTTCTGTATCATCTACATGTTCAGCTTCAACCTCTTCTTCCTCATTTCTCCCTATACTTTGTTCCTGCTCAGTACCTGTATATTTTGACTCATTAAGGATCTTACCGCTTCTGGTGGTAATGGCCATGCAATGCCCATCATTTTTGGGGTCCTGAATAGTGTCACTTGGTAGTGAACCATTCTTCCTCGGGTTTAGTGATGCTGATAGTTGTCCCAACTATTGTTCTAGCTGCTTGATTGAAGTGGTGTGGGAATCAACCAGCTGACTCATACTGGAGAAATCACTCTTCATTTCTTTCACACCTGCATCAATTGATTCAACCTTTTGCAGCACCTTAGCCAACATATCCTCTATTTTAGACCTACTCGGTCTTTATTACCTGGAGGCACATATACACCACTGTGGTCATTCATGTAACCATCTATGTTTTATGAGTTGCCTTGTTCTCTGTTTCAAGATCTTTCATATTGCCCATATCTTGGGTAGCTCCGACCTTGATTTACAGAATTATAACCTTGGTTACCCGAGTTATAATTCTGGAAACCCCCTGATTACTCAAGTATTTGGCTTCCTCATCTAATCAATGTCCTATTTCTCATACCTCTGTATTGCGCCGACAGCATTCACCTTCTCTAGTCCTGACATGATGTGCTTTGTGAGCAAATCCATTTGAGTCCTCATGTGGTCCATGTCTTGGTCCCTTTCTTCTTCCCGCTTCTTCTGTTCAGCTGAAAGCTTAAATGTGAACCCCAAATCTCTAATTTCAGCATCACTCGTGTGCCATGCTCTATTATTCTTCGAGACTTCATCCATTAATAGTACAATCTCTGGAAATGGTTTTCTCATGAATGAACCTCCACACACTGCATCAACAACAAGCTTAGTGACATAATTCAATGATCTAAAAAATGCCTTTTTTAAATGTCTTTCAGTAAGACCATGGTTCGGGCACTTCTTCAGCTTTTGGCTGAATCTCCACCAAATGTCATGCAATGCTTCCCTTAGTTGTTGCTTGTGTGCGCCTATCTCATCTTTCATATGTAGTTCTTTTGATTCAGGATAGAACCGTTCCAACAAAGCTTCTTTCAATTCAGTCGAAATCCTGACCGAATCATCCGGTAGTTCATTCAACAAGTTTATTGCTTCTCCAGTGAGAGACAAATGAAATAGTCTCAGCCTCATGGCAGTCAGACTAAACCCAGGAATTTCCCGTGATTTGCATATCGCCACAAAGTTCATTACGTGTTGATTGGCATCATCACCAGATGTACCTCTGAACATACCCTTCAAGTTCAGCAGCTGAATCATCATGCTAGTGATCGTAAATTTCACACCCAAAGGTAATGCAGGCAGCACTATTGCTCTGGTGGCCCCAGCTCCATCTAAGTATAAGTCAGCCTCTTCAAACACCATCTGAGCTAGTTGTTGTGCTCGACCCCTTGAAGTTAGTGCCTATCGATAGAGAGGAGCTACCTATTCTACTCCTTCACGTACCTCCACCACCCTAGGTGGGTCATTCACAGCATTCCGCTGATTACCTCTAGCGGTTGTCTCAGCCTCAAGTCCAAGTCTCTACCTCTAATCCTCAAGTTCCTGTGCATTTACCATTTTGCGGATAGTTTTTCTCAATTTCGGATCGTGAAGAATCAATGTAGCTCCCTTACTTCTGGTATTTGGCATACACTAGTGAACTTACCCGTCAAAGACACCAACAAACAACAAGACGTAAAATTAGGAAATATAACTACAATGTGAATAAATGCTAGTAAAATATTTTTGAATTGAAATTCCCCAGCAGCGGCGCAAAAATTTGATACGTCCAAACTTACACTTCAGTTAAGAAGTATAAACGGTCGAAGTCATTTTATAGAACTCAGCGCGAGTTGAGGTCGATACCACAAAGAATTTACTTACAGAAATAGTTTTCCTATCGCGTTTATTCAACTGTTATTATTATTTCCTAAAGAAAGTAATTACGAAATGTAAAATGGGTTTGGTTGTAAGGTTCAAGCAACCAATATTGTTATAATATCCAGATTAACACAATTAACAGAGTTTTAACTTCAAGGTTGTGATGATAAATGAATGAAACCAGGTTTGTATTTCCAATGACATTACATCTAGTATTGATTCGTGAACAAGTTTTAGGTGATCTATTCTTTGCAAATTACAGGCGAGCTAAATGTATCTAACACCTCTCAGTCTTGTTAGATAACTCCCCCTCGAATCCTCTCGGTCTTAGAGTGTTATCAGATTTTACCCTCGCTTATTTTGGTGTCAAAATTCTCTTCTCTCGAACTCGAACTTTCACTCCAAATCAACAGATTAAGTTGACTTTTTCCTAACTACCGATTTTCTCTCGAACAATTGATAGATACAAGCAAGTTCTAATGCGTGCACTAATTAGAAAGAATGAATAATGAAAGTCGAGTTATTTTCTGCAAATATAAATCACATTCTACTCATTTTATGAATCTACACTTAGATTTCAGTCATAGTTCCCACAACCCTAGTTGTGGTGTTTAGCCACTCATGCTTCCAATTGAATAAGCAGAAATAGGTATTGAATACATTAAAAGAAATTACTTACGAAGATTTGCAAATTCAAAGAACACTTGATATTCAAAAACCAAATCAAACTTCAAGTCACGATCCAATGTTAATCGATGAAAACCAAAGTAGAGTATAATAGGATAGTAGTCTCTCGTTCCAAATATGTCAAGGTCCTTCAAAAATACATCTTCATTAATTCAAATAGTCTGTCTAAAACGAGTCCTACTCGAAGTTGGACTGAATTGTCGAGACCTGTCACACTTAGACAGTGTGAGACCCTTTTAATTCTAATCTTCCACGAACCACAACACAGACCGTAAAGGGGGCCACGACCCGTCTGGGTGTCTGTGGTCCTTACATAGCTACACCAAACATCATTCCTCATGGCCTTCACACTGGTTCACTTTCACGAGCTGTAGCACGACCCGTCCTGAGGGCCACGACCCGTCTGGGCTTCCGTGTACTTTCCTTAGCCATCACAAAACTCATCTCCCCAAAACCTATCCACTGGGATTCCTTCATGGGAAGTAGCACAGCCCGTCTTGAGGACCACGACCCTTCTGGGCTTCCGTGGTCCTTACTTAGCCCAATCAGAACTTAGCTCCTTGCCCTGTTAACACTGTTTCAACCCCACGAGCCTCCAGATGGCTCGTCATGATGACCACGACCCATCTGGGGCTCCATGGTGCATATGTCAGGATCAATTTATTTTTCTTCTTTCTAACTCCCGCGTCCAAGTGTTTTACCTGTTCAACATTACCAAACACATCATATCCACATAAATACACTCAATTTCTAGCATTAATCCTTAGTTTTGAGTGTCAAATGTGCCACGATTTCATGGCACATCAGTAAGGAAACACTTATCGTATCTAAAACTCTTCACAATTTTATGGTGTAGTTGGGAAAGACAACACCGGAACTTTTTGATGCAATAAGAAAAGATAGAGATGAACTTCAACTAGATTTAATGTTTAATAAAAAAACAAAAATATATAGAACAATGTTTCACTTAATTGTCTTAGATATATTTGACTTTTAAAGAATTATTAATTTATAATATTGATGGGACCATATATTTATATAAGGGTCTTCTGAAAATATATTATCTTATTATCTTATTGAAATGAGCAATTTTTTCCATGGCCCAAGTCGGGACGAGAGGAAAATATTATCTTAGAGATTACTAATTTAACGAGTATTAATTTAGTGAGGTTTTACTACAGTCGGCATATAAATTAAATTAATATAATATTCCGTGCAGCTGACAGACAAATTAAGCTAGTTTATTATTTTACATTTGTAAATTTATTTAACTATTTAAATTTAGAGTTCATGTAATTTGTCTTAGTTATAATTTAACTTTTTCACAATTATTACTTTAAAATATGAGCATGTCAATTATTTTCTATCGGTTTTATATCATATCACTAGCCGAAATAATTTCTCATCGACTTTATATCATTTCACTAACCGGAACCATTTCCCATCTACTTATATCACAAGTCGCATCATGGTGTATAACATTCAATGCACATAAGAAAATTCACACCATAAGGTAGAGACAACAATTCAAGCAATTTAAGTCCACATTCATTCCATCAAAGCATTTCATCAATCAATCAAATAGGGGCCACGACAAGGAAATGCATAAAAAAATATGATCAACATGTTTCCTTTTCTTTAATCCCCTTTTTATCATTAAGTTTAATCAAGTGGAACAATGAACCCTTCACCTCATCCCCATTACTCCCTACACACACAATGCAGGGAAATACACGAATCCTACTAGAATACAAGGTTTAAGAGATCACTTGTCTTAATTCAACCAACTAGTCACTACAAGACATGAGTCTTCCCCTTCCAACAAATGTCCAAGGCCACACAATCTACATCAATCAAGTATTCACAATAAATTTTTGGAAATAACAATACCCACATCATATACTTTGAAAATTGGTTAATCAACTTAAAACTTGATTTCAAGAATGAGGTTTGAATCCAAATATTAATACTTGAAAATGTTACTCAGGGCATTCGGTACCCATTGGTGAAAAAAGGTTCAAAAAGGACTTAAAATCAGTTCATAATCTCCATTTTAGTTTAGAACTTGAGTTCTTGAAAAAACTAATCATTTGCTTATCAAAATCTCAAGTTTTGATGTTAAACTACATAAATAATTAAAGGGAAATGAAAGTTTTAGGGCCACTAAAGTTTACCCAAAAGATTTTGCACAAGAAATCTCTTCAAATTTGCCTCCAAGGGTTTTTCCATGCTCAAAAAAGGAAAATGGGGTTTAAACCTGGAAATTTCAGACCAAAAACCCCTCTCCGATGTTGCAAAAGCGAACCCTAAAAATTATCCGACCTTTGCTTTCATGAAGGTCGTGATCACAAACATGACCTTGCGATTGCAAAGTTCAGGCCACCTGGACCTTCGCGGAAGTGAGGTTGGCAAAATTGATTAACCTCTCGCGATCACGAGGCATACTAGGTACCCAAAAACCAGCCAACACAAAAATCAATGAAAGGATCCTTGGGATTTGTTCAGAACCCCATACAAACAAATCATATATGCAAATAGACTATACTCAACATTCCGAAATTAATGTAACCGTCAAAATATGAATTCGAGGTCTCCTTGACCCGACATCCGTAAAAGACACAAGAAACTAACACAAAGCCTAAAAAGGACAAAAGAAGCTCGGGACCTCTCAAAAATCAACCAAGACCTCACCTAGGTCTAAAATCATCCCTTGAATCCAATGGAACTATCATAATTCGATCCGAGCATCCGAATCCTGAATGTTGACCAAAGTCAACCCAAAGGCTAAATTTTCATAATTTTCCAACTTAGGATCTCAAATCCTCAAGAAGACTCTGAATCTGAAACCGACAACTCTCACAGACTAGATTTCACATTTTGGGACTGATGGAATCGAGGAATTCCATTCTGACACTTGACCCTCCAAAATACATCAAAAACTACTGTTTAACAACTTTAGTCTTCCAAACTCAAAACTTACTAAATTCTCAACTTTAAACTCAAAGTTCGAAACTAACTCTCAAAACTCAATCATAAAAGACTCGGGGTCAAGATCGAGAGGGAAAAAATTGTAAATTCATAAAAAAAATTAAAAATGACTAATTGGGTCATGACATGACCAAATTTAACCCTTTGCGATCATGGTTCCCCTAACCTTTGAAATTGTTATGACTAACATAACTCTTTCTTTGTGAACGCAAAGAAGAAAACACATGCACCAAAAAAATTAAAAATTCAGCAATTACATCAAGTTTCAAATTTCCGAATGTGTGGGAATTGTTCAGAATTATGTGAAAATAAATCAAATATGTTACTAGACTAAAAATGATATTTCAGACCTAATAGAATTATCAAAATATCGAATTGGTGTCGTCTTGATAAAATGTTGACTGAGATAAAATCTTAACTTAAATTTTTTTTACTTTCCAACTAAAGGCATGAACCTCTTTTGAACACCTCACAACCCGAACAAATGTTCAAACCAACTCAAATATTTCGTTCTAGAATTAAAGGAACTTTCGAAATTTCATTTAAGTTCATCTTCTTTAAATGTGGACTTTGGTCAACTACCTTGAGAATCCTTTCACCCACCTTCGCATGCCACAAACACAATATTGAAGTTGTAGGAAGGGGTAAAATAAGAAAAATGCAAAAAAAACACAAAACGGTCATGAGGATCGCTATATAGCCCCCCTGCATTATTTAGGTATGTAGTGGAAAATTTAACAATAATTACAATATTTGGTTTGAAAAAATAATCATCCATCTTTGTTATCTCTTTTATCTATTTCATTTATATATCTATATAAAAGAGACACCTACAGCCGTGATGTAGCATGCCTAATAGACGGTGGGTCGGGTCGATTTATTTAAGTTCACTAGCCTTCACGAAATCCTGTCTAATGACCGTAGGACTTTCTACTATACGTAGAACTCTTTCATAGGTCGACTCAACACTTGGTGTAATTTGAGAAATATACCTAGAGTCTATGAGTACAGCCTACGAACTGTAAAAATTCCTACGATTCATATTGTGCACTCGTAGACCTAAGTTGTAGCTATGCTGGGACTTAGGTTTCTACGGCTACCATCTACGGTTCATTGAATGAGCTACAACTAGTAGGTGGGACCCATAGAACAAGTCCTTTATAATTTATCCATCAAGGGTTCTACGAATAGGGCCTACGGTCCGTAAACTTTTCTACGACCTTTAGGACCCATCCATAGGACACCTCAACACTTAAATTTTTCTAGATTTTATTTTGATTCTGCAAATGTAACAACCATTAGGCTTTCATTTTGTTTTTTTGACACTATATTGACCCTGACCCTAATTTAGCCTAAACTATCCTACTAACCAAAACTTAAAAGAGAAATATGCAAAAAGAAACCAAATTAAACATCTTGGTTTGCCTCCCAAGCAGCGCTTGATTTAACGTCGCGGCACAATGCAAGCTCCTTGATTACTCAGACGTCATCAAGAGCCCAATCTTTGATCATCTTGACTTCTTCTGCATTTCCCATGTAGCGATTTATCCTTTGCTTGTTCACTTTGAATCTCGGTCCCTCATCATTCTCTAATTCAACCGCTCCATATGAAAACACTTGAACTACTTGAAATGGTCCCATCCATTTTGATTTGAGTTTGCCGGGAAATAAGTGTAAACTTTAATTGAAGAGAAGGACCAAATCTCGAAGTGCAAATTCTCGCTTCTCAGTCTTTCGGTCATGGTACTTCTTCATTCTTTATTTGTGTAAGACTGAACAAATATACACTTGCAGGAAAAATGCATCAAGTTCATTTATCTCATTGAACCTCTGATTTGATGCAACACCTCAACCTAGAATAATCTTCTTGAGTGCCCACATGGATTTTTCTCTAGCTCTATAGGCATATTGCAAGACTTTCCAAATACAAGTTGGCAAGGAGACATACTTATGAGAGTCGATGAAAGCTGCAGGAGCATTTGTTAGTCCAAAAAACATAACTACAAATTCATAATGACCATACCGAGTTCTGAAAGCTGTCTTTGGAATGTCACTATCTCTGACTCTGAGCTGATGATAGACAAACCTGAGGTCTGTCTTAGAAAAGCAACTAGCACCCTAAAGTTGGTCGAACAAGTACTTAGGACCCGTTTGGCCATAGATTTCCCAAGTAATATTTGGGAGAAAATTTGGCAAATAGTGTTTGTCCATAGAATTTGCCATTATTTGGTAAATATATTTTGCAAATATCCCAAATTCCCAAATACTAGTTTTTTCTAGTATTTGGGCCAAATCTCATCATTTGGGATCTTTTAAAAATTGAAATTTTACACCAAACCTTTATATTCTACAAAAACACCCTCTATAGTAGTTTTTTGCGTTGTATTACTTAATTTTTTACGTGAACACCGAAGTAGTGATGGAATATTCAGTAAATATGAAAGTGATGATATGGTTGTTGATGAAAATAATGAACAATCGCCTCAGGGTAACAAAATCATGTGCTTTGTCTAGTTCACAATGTATGGAATGATGCTTGTTGCACTCACTCCAAACTACCACATTGCTCCAGTGTCATGGACAGTACTTGTTATTTGTTGCAACAAAGATCCAATTGACTCGTAATACAAACTTATGGTTAGTTTTGATAGTTTTTAAAACTTATGGGTATAAATCATATTTTTCTAAAAAAGTGATATATGTTTCCCAAATACTATGGCCAAACACATGGTGAAATTTCACCCAAATTTTCACCCAAATAATATTTGCCAAGAATATTTGGAAATCTATGGCCAAACTCTAGCTTATTCTTGATTGTGACTTTGTTCAACTGCCGATAGTCAATGCACATTCTGAGAGAACCATCTTTCTTTTTCACGAATAAAACTGGAGCACCCCATGGAGAGATACTAGGCCTGATGAAGCCCTTATCTAGAAAGTCTTTCAACTACTCTTTCAACTCCTTAAGCTCGGCTGGAACCATTCTGTAAGGAGGAATCGAAATGGGCTGGGTATCTGGAAGGAGATCTATTCCGAAGTCGGTTTCCCTTTCGGGAGGAACTCCGAGGAGATCTTCTAGAAACACTTCTGGAAACTCATTTACTACTGGAACTGACTCAAGAGTTGGGGTTTTAGAGTTTGAATCCTTAACCCGAACAAGATGATGAATATACCCTTTAGAAATCATTTTTTCGGCCTTGAGGTAAGAGATGAATCGACCCATAGGCAGTGAGCTACTACCCTTCCATTCTAAGACTGGCTCATTTGGAAATTGAAACCAAACGATTCTAGTTCTACAATCAACTAAGGCATAACCGGAATGTAAATAATCCATGCCTAGAATGATATCAAAATCTACCATTTCTAACTCTATAAGATCTGCTGAGGTGACTTTCTAAGAGACTGTGACAGGGCAATTTCTATATACCCGTCTAGATATAATTGGGTCACCAACAGGAGTAGAGACTGAGAAGGGTTCTGCAATAGTTTCTGGACAGACACCGAAGTTTACTGTTATATAGGGAGTTACAAAAGACAGCGTAGCCCCTGAATCTAACAATGCATAAACATCCAAATGAAAGACTCGTAACGTACCAGTGACCACATTAGGAGAATCTTCCTGGTTCTTGTAACACCTCGGAATCTATAAGGCTAATCTAGAGCTAAGTGTGAGGGTAAGAGTCAAGGAAGAAGGGCAAGGTTCAAGGGAGTGGGCTAGAGTAGCCTACCTTGGCATAGACACTGCCCCACCTACCACACCCACCACCACAGCTCATGGTAAGGACCACGGCCCTTAGTGTGGCTCGTGGTGGGCTAGGCAATAGCCTCTCCAAAACTACCTAAAACATCCCCATCTTCACAGCTTGTGGGAAGGCTCGTGGAGGGGAGTTAGTTTTTAGGGGTTAAGGGGAAGCTGGCTTAGCCACTGTTTTGTGACCATGATAGGGACCATAGCTCGTGGGGCACCACGGCTCGTGGAGCCCTCCGTGAAGATGCCTTTGAGTCTAGGGGCTTTGGGAGGGGCTTGCCTAGCTACTATCCCATGGTCCACGAAGAGGACCACGACTCGTGGTGAAGACCACGGCTCGTGGGACCTCACGTGGTCCTTAGGTAGTGCACTGTAAGTGAGGTTTAACTTGGGTAATTCCGGTTTAAGTTAGATTAAAGTGAGGTCGTTTTGCCTAAGCCTAGTACACCTATATAAGTCATTTCAACTCTAAAACTCACCCAATTAAGTCATATTTTCCAAAACCCAAAAGAAATCCCCAAAGTTCATCTTCTCAAATATTTCTCTATCTAGAAAACTTGAAGAAGAAGAAGAAAAAGGAGATTCAAGCTAGGGTTTCAAGAGAAAGCTTTTGTACATCAATTTCTTTGGGCTTTGATAGTAAGGTGTGGTAGCTTTCATCCATGGATACCTTTCATCCATGGAGTTCTCTCAAAATCTCCAATTTCAAAAAGGTAAAAATTCCAATTGTTAGGGTTTGATTCAAAAGTCATGGGTTCCTTTCAAACTTGGTTAAATTGATTGAATTGAGTTATATTAAGCATGAATTGATGATTTCCTATGATTTTTATGATATTCCCTCATGAACCCATGTAATTCCATATTTCTCAAAGTTGATGATATGATTTGGGTCTTTGTTGATGAAAGAGGAATCTTATGAATTAATGCATGAGGTGATAGAATCACATGAATTATAATAAAATCCATGTATAATGTTTGAATTCTAGATGTGGTGATTGAAAGTAGGTTTTATAACCTCAAGGAGGTAAAGTATGAGATTATGCATTTTCTATGAAATCTATGCAATTGTTTAAGGATGCTTTGAGGGTAAAGTATCAATGTTGTTGTTGTTGTGTTGTTGAAAGGATATTCTGATAAATACATATGTGCCATGAAGTGAAAGGTTTTCTCACATAGTAAGGATTCTTAGGTTGAAAGGCTTTCTCACCTAATTGAGTCAAGGGCTAAATAGCCATTATAAATAGATCATGGATGGTGATAGTTTCTCACGCATGGTCTAAGAAGCTATTCTAAGAAAAGTTAAGTCAAGACTTAATAACTATCTTATGGAATTTATGCTTAGCACCGAGTGGATATTGAATATGACATGGAAGCTTTTACGTAGTAGAGTCCGACTTTAAAAGTATATCTCATGAGATGGATACCTTTTACGTAGTGGAGTCTAGGTTTCTAGTAGCAATCTCCATATCCCATAAACTACGTGCCCCCATAGGATATTTAGCTAGTGGATCCACCTAAGCTAAGAGTTACCGATTCTACATTAGGCAAGTAGACCAACCCTTTTCGGTGTGGGAGACACCGGGGGATCATGTGATAGCTCACATGGTCTAAATGTCGGTTAAGGCTATTTCAACAACAAGATTAATAATGAACTAAGACATGCTTAAAGAAGTATCTCGTAGTGTTAAAAGACTTTAAAGATGATGCTAGCTTGCATTGAAGATGATATTATGGCTTATGTTTTCCAACACTCTCTCATATGATATTTTAACTTAGCAAGTTGCATGTTATGAAATGAAATGTCCCATTCAGCATGTTGAAATGTTTTTATGCATAGTTATCATTCTTAGTGCATTTTTGTACTAACGCATACTCTTGCTTACATTTTTCCCAAATGTAGGGTCTGATACTCAAGGTGGTCAATTTTGTGGCTAGAGCTTGGATTTGATTGTTTCTCGAGCTTGGTGAGTCCTCATGGTTCGAGGACGGATTTCCTATGTGTATTTTCTTTTATGTATTTTCCCTTTTGAACATGTTGTATGGGCTAGGCCCAATTTCATTCGATATTGTAATATATGGCTATGATGAGACAAAGTGTCTAGACTTCCGCTTTTCTTTATAAAAAATTTGAGACTTGAAATATTGGTTTACTCATATTGTTCTATTTCTTATGTTATGAGGACTAAGTGGCTTATATGGAGTCCTTCGGGGTTCTATACGCCTTGTTACATCTAGGGGGTACCCCTGGGTCGTGACAAACTTGGTATCAGAGCATAAGGTTTAGAATGGTCCTAGGATTATATCTCATAAGCCACGTCTAGTAGAGTCTTATTCATGAGTGTGAAGCGCGCCACATTTATGAATGAGAAGCTACAAGATGTTTAGGAAATTCCACTTCTTTCATTACTCTTAAGTCGTGAGATATAGTTTAACTCTATAAGGTCTTTCTCCTAATCCTTACCCGATGGTCTACAGGATATGGCTAATCGAAGGGATTTCGCTAGAAGGAATGAGGAAGACAATGTGAATCAAGGAGCTCCTCCTCAAGCTCCGGTTGATCCTTTGACCGAACAAGTAACAAATCGAAGTTTAGTGTGGCTTTTCAAGTGTTGGGTCAAGCCATGACGGCTCAAACAAATATAGAGGTTGTAGCTCCCGTGAACCCTAATGTGAATTCGGCGGCTTCAAGAGTGAGAGACTTTGCAAGGATGAACCCTTCAAAATTTTATGGCTTCAAAGTTGAGGAAGATCCTCAAGAGTTTATCGATGAGGTATATAAGGTACTTGCTATTATGGGGGTCACTCTGGTAGAGAAGGCGGAGTTGGCCGCTTACCAATTGAAAGGGGTTGCTCAAGTGTGGTATAACCAATGGAAGGCAGGGAGGCTGGTAGGAGTGGGTCCCATAGAGTGGGAAATGTTTAAATCTGTATTTCTTGATAGATTCTTTCCCCTTGAGTTGAGGGAAGCAAAGGTGCAAGAGTTCATTAACCTTCGTCAAGGGAGATTAAGTGTGAGGGAATATGCTCTAAAGTTCACCCAATTGTCCAATTATGTTCCAATGATGGTTGTGGATTCAAGGGCTAGGATGCATAAATTCATGACGGGCGTGTCCTACATGGTGGTTAAAGAGTGTCGTACAACAATGCTCATTCATAATATGGATATCTCACGTCTCATGGTGCATGCCCAAAAAATTGAGAAGGAGAAACTCAAGGAAAAGTCTAGGAGGTAAAAAGGGCTAGGACCGGTGATGGAAATTTCTCTAATGGAAGGTCTGATGGACAAGGTCGACCTAGATTTCAACAAAGGTTTTCCGGTCAAGGTTCCTCCAATGTTCCTCCTAAGTTCAAATAAGATAGGGTGTCTAACCCTAAGCCTCAAGGAGGGAACGGTGGTGGATATTCATTGCCTATGACTAATTGCACTAGGTGTGGAAGTAAGCATAATGGGAAGTGCCTAGCCGGCATGGATGGTTGTTATGGTTGTGGAAAGAGTGGTCACAAAATGAGGGATTGTCCGATGCTTAAAGTTAAAGGAAGAGAGGGCAATAAAGCTCCTCCTAGTGGTTCAAATTCCAATACTCCTAAGCAAATCCACTTCTATGCTCTCTAAAACCACGGTGAACAAGATAGTTCTCCGGACGTAGTCACCGGTATGTTAAAAGTTTTCCATATAGATGTGTATTCCTTACTTGATCCCGGTGCTACTTTGTCTTTTGTGACGCCATATGTGGCAATGAGATTTGATGTGCTCCCTGATGTGTTGTTAGAACCTTTTTCTGTCTCTACTCCTGTCAGTGATTCTTTGGTGGCTAAGAGGGTCTATAGAAGATGTCCCGTTTCCCAATCCCATAGAGTTACCCTTGTTGATTTGGTAGAGCTTGATATTTTAGATTTCGATGTTATTCTTGGTACGGATTGGCTGCACTCTTGTTATGCTTCTGTTGATTGTAGAACTCGTTTGGTCAAATTTCAGTTCCCGAATGAGCCTATCCTTGAGTGGAAGGGGGGAATTCTATGCCTAAGGGTCAGTTTGTTTCATGTCTTAAAGCTAGAAAGATGATCTCTAAGGGTTGCATTTACCATCTTGTTAGGGTCAAGGATGTAGATTCCGAAACCTCTACTCTTGAGTCGGTCCCCATTGTCAATGAGTTTCCGGAAGTGTTCCCTGATGATCTACCCGGTATTCCTCCCGAGCGGGAAATAGACTTCGGTATTGACCTTCTCCCAAATACGCAACCTATTTCAATTCCTCCTTAAAGAATGGCCCCAGCTAAGTTAAAGGAGTTGAAAGAACAGTTGAAGGATTTGTTGGATAAGGGTTTCATCCGATCGAGTATCTCTCTATGGGGAGCTCCCATTTTTTTAGAAAGAAATATGGGTCTCTTCGTATGTGTATTGATTATCGTCAGTTGAACAAGGTTACCATTAAGAATAAGTATCCTCTTCCAAGGATAGATAATTTGTTTGACCAACTACAAGGGGCAAGTTACTTCTCTAATATTTACCTTAGGTCGGGTTATCACCAATTAAGGGTGAGAGGTGATGATATTCCAAAGACGGCTTTTAGAATCCGGTATAGTCATTATGAATTTTTGGCAATGTCGTTTGGGTTGACTAATGCTCCGGCGGCATTTATGGACTTGATGAATAGTGTGTTTAGACAATACCTTGACATGTTTGTGATTATGTTCATTGATGATATTTTGATCTATTCAAGGAGTGAGAATGAGCATGTGGATCATTTGAGGATTGTGTTGCAAGTTCTTAAGGACCAAAAACTTTTTGCAAAGTTTAGCAAGTGTGAATTTTGGTTAAGGTCTGTAGCTTTCTTTGGTCATATTGTGTCTAATAATGGTATTGAGGTAGATCCTAAGAAGACGGATGCGGTCAAGAGTTGGCCTAGACCTCTAACTCCTTCGGATATTAGAAGCTTCTTGGGTTTGGCCGGTTATTATAGAAGGTTTGTTGAGGGATTTTATTCCATTGCCTCTCCGTTGACGGCTTTGACTCAAAAGAAGGCTAAGTTTATTTGGTCGGAAGCTTGTGAGAAAGGTTTCCAAGAGTTGAAAGACAGACTTACTTCCACTCTGGTGTTGACCTTACCAGAAGGTACGGATGGTTTTATGGTATATTGTGATGCCTCTAGAGTTGGGTTGGGATGTGTGCTTATGCAAAATGGTAAAGTGATTGCCTATGCTTCGAGGCAACTTAAAGTCCATGAGAAGAATTATCCTACCCATGAACTTGAGTTAGCGGCGGTTGTTTTTGCCTTAAAAATTTGGAGGCATTATTTGTACGGGGTTCATGTTGATGTTTTCACTGATCATAAGAGCTTACAATACGTGTTTAGTCAAAAGGATTTGAATCCTCACCAAAGAAGGTGGCTAGAATTATTGAAGGATTATGACATGAGTGTCCTCACCCTGGTAAAGCTAATATGGTAGCGGATGCTCTTAGTCGATTGTCCATGGGTAGTGTTGCTCATATTGATGGTGATAGGAAAGAGGTGGTTCGGGATGTTCATAGGTTAGCCCGATTAGGTTTTCAATTAGTGGACTCCACAAAGGGTGGTATTATGGTTCACAATTGGTCCGAATAGTCTTTTGTGGCGGATGTGAAATCTAAGCAAGGTCTTGATCCTATTTTGGTTGAATTGAAAGAGGTGGTGCTTAAGAAATCCGTTGAGGCTTTCTCCCAAGGGGGAGATGGTGCACTTAGATACCAAGGCCGTTTGTGTGTTCCTAATGTTGATGACTTGAGAGAGCAAATCTTGTCGGAAGCCCATAGTTCTCGGTATTCCATTCACCTAGGAGCCACCAAGATGTACCGTGACTTGTGGGAGGTCTATTGGTGGAATGGGATGAAGAAGGAAAATGCCAAATTTATGGCTAAGTGTCCCAATTGTCAACAAGTTAAAGATGAGCATCAAAGACCGGGAGGTTTATCCTAAGACATTAGTATTCCTACTTGGAAGTGGGAAGATGTAAACATGGACTTTATTGTCGGTTTGCCTCGCACCCGGGGACAACATGACTCTATTTGGGTTATTATAGATTGGATGACAAAATCGACTCACTTTATTCCCGTCAAGGTTTCCTATTCGGTGGAGGATTATGCTGAGTTGTATTTAAGAGAAATGGTGAAGTTGCATGGAGTGCCTTCATCCATTATTTCCGATCGTAGTCCTCAATTCAGTTCTCGCATTTGGAAGTCATTCCAAAAGAGTCTTGGAACTAAGATTAAGCTTAGCACGGCTTTTCATCCCCAAACTGATGGTCAAGTGGAGCGTACCATCCAAACTTTGGAAGATATGTAAAGGGCTTGTGTGATTGATTTTAAGGGTAATTGGGATGACCATTTGCCATTGATAGAGTTTGCCTACAATAATAGCTATCATTCAAGTATCGATATGGCTCCATTTGAGGCCTTTTATGGTAGGAGGTGTAGGTCTCCTATAGGTTGGTTCGAGGTGGGTGAATTTGCTTTGATAGGTTCCAAATTGATTCATGAGGCCATTGAGAAAGTTTGACTCATTAGAGAGAGGTTGAGAATGGCTTAAAGTCAGCAAAAATCTTATGCCGATGGGAGGAGAAGGGATCTAGAGTTTGAGGTTAACGATTGGGTTTAGTTAAAAATCTCACCCATGAAGGGTGTGATGAGGTTTGGCAAGAAGGGGAAGCTTAGTCCACGGTATGTAGGCACATACAAAATCTTGTGGCGTATTGATAAGGTTGCCTATGAGTTAGATTTGCCGAGTTGGCATCGGTGCATCAAGTTTTTCATGTCTCCATGCTTAAGAAGTGTGTTGGATATCCGGCATCCATAGTGTCCCTAAAAGGGTTGGGGGTTGATAAAAGTCTTTCTTATGAAGAAGTTCTGGTAGAGATTCTAGATCGGCAATTCAAGAAATTGAGAAACAAGGAAATAACTTCTGTGAAGGTTTTGTGGAGGAATCAACTAGTTGAGGGTGCTACTAGGGAGGCCGAGGCAGATATGATGTCCCGTTATCCACATCTTTTTCCTTCTACTCCTATTCTAGCTTGAGGTAATTAGCTCCTCTTGACTTTTCCTTGTTTTGGGAGTCATTTGTGTTATTTGTGTTTTTCATGATTTTCCTATGTTATGCATGTTCATGAGAAACTTATGTTTAGAAAGAAAATGAGTTTATATGATTGTCTTCCTCATGTTGTTATGCATTGAGTATGAATTGCCTATTGACTTCATGAGATGAAATGATGAGCATGCATTAGCTATGCTTTTTGAGAGTAAATTGCATAGAGGCTCCATGAGATTGTGTTGAGCCTGCTTTTAGATTGGAGAAGGTAATTCCTCCTAAGAACATGAGAAATATTGAAATTTCATGCATAATGGGTTGTTAGATGTAGTTCCTACTTCCTTGTGATGCATTGAGTATGTTGAGTTTGGAGTTGATGTTTCCTCCTTGATTATGTGCATTTTATAATGTTGCATGCATGATGGGCTGCTAGTCTTGAGTCTTTGCTTCCGTAAGGTGTCTAGAACGTCATTCGAGGACGAATCTTCCCAAGGGGGAGATAATGTAACACCTCAGAATTTAGTAGGCTAATCTAGAGCTAAGTGTGAGGGTAAGAGTCAAGGAAGAAGGGCAAGGGCCAAGGGAGTGAGCTAGGGCAGCCTACCTTGGCATAGACACTGCACCACCTACCACGCCCATCACCACGGCTCATGGTAAGGACCACGTCCCTTGGTGTGGCTCGTGGTGGGCTAGGCAGTAGCCTCTCCAAAACTGCCCAAAACAGCCCCATCTTCACGAGCCACTTCACGGCTCGTAGGAAGGCTCGTGGAGGGCAGTTAGTTTTTAGGGGTTAAGGGGAAGGTGGCTTAGCCACTGTTTTGTGACCACGAAAGGGACCACAACTCGTAGTAGGTACCACGGCTCGTGCAGCCCTCCGTAAAGATGCCTTAGAGTCTAGGGACTTTGGGAGGGGGCTGCCTAGCTACTGTCTCATTGTCCACGAAGGGGACCATGGCTCGTAGGACCTCATGTGGTCCTTGGGCAGTGCACTGTAAGTGAGGGTTAATTTGGGTAATTCTGGTTTGAGTTAGATTTAAGTGAGGTCATTTTGCCTAAGCCTAGTACACCTATATAAGTCATTTTAACTCTAAAACTCACTCAATTAAGTCATATTTTCCAAAACCCAAAAGAAATCCCCAAAGTTCATCCTCTCAAATAATTCTCTCTCTAGAAAACTTGAAGAAGAAGAAGGAGATTCAAGCTACGATTTCAAGAGCAAGCTTGTGTACATCAATTTCTTTGGTCTTTGATAGTAAGGTATGGTAGCCTTCATCCATGGATACCTTTCATCAATGGAGTTCCCTCAAAATCTCCAATTTAAAAAAGGTAGAAATCCCCAATTGTTAGGGTTTGATTCAAAAGTCATGAGTTCCTTTCAAACTTGATTAAATTGATTGAATTGAGTTATATTAATAATGAATTGATGATTTCCTATGATTTTTATGATGTTTCCCCATGAAGCCATGTAATTCTCATATTTCTCAAAGTTGATGATATCATGTGGGTCTTTGTTATTGAAAGAGATATTTTATGAATTAATGCATGAGGTGATAGAATCACATGAATTATAATGAAATCCATGTCTAATGTTTGAATTCTAGATGTGTTGATTGAAAGTAGGTTTTATAACCTCAAGGAGGTAAAGTATGAGATTATGCATTTCTATGAAATCTATGCAATTGTTTAAGGTTGCTTTGAGAGTAAAGTATCATTGTTGTTGTTGTTGTTGTGTTTTGAAAAGATATTCTCATAAACACATATGTGCATTGAAGTGAAAGGTTTTCTCACATAGTAAGGATTCTTAGGTTGAAAGGCTCTCTCACCTAACTGAGTCAAGGGCTAAATAGACATTATAAATAGATCATGGATGGTGATAGTTGCTCACGCATGGTCTAAGAAGCTATTCTAAGAAAAGTTAAGTCAAGACTTAATAACTATATTATGGAATTTATGCTTAGCACCGAGTGGATATTGAATATGACATAGAAGCTTTTATGTAGTAGAGTCCGGCTTCCAAAGTATATCTCATGAGATGGAAACCTTTTACGTAATGGAGTCTGGGTTTCTAGTTGCAATCTCCTTATCCCATAAACTACGTGCCCCCGTAGGATATTTAGCTAGTGGATCTACCTAAGCTAAGAGTTACCGGTTCTACCTTAGGCAAGTAGACCAACCCTTTTTAGTGTGGGAGACACCGGGGGATCATGTGATAGCTCACATGGTCTGAATGTCGGTTAAGGATATTTCAACAAAAAGATTAATAATGAACTAAGACATGCTTAAAGAAGTATCTCGTAGTGTTCAAAGGCTTTAAATATGATGCTAGATTGCATTGAAGATGATATTATGGCTTATGTTTTCCAACTCTCTCTCATATGATATTTTAACTTAGCAAGTTGCATGTTATGAAATGAAATGTCCCTTTCAGCATGTTTTAAATGTTTTTATGCATAGTTATCATGCTTAGTGCATTTTTTTACTAATGCATACTCTTGCCTACATTTTTCCCAAATGTAGAGTCTGATACTCAAGGTGGTCAATTTTGTGGCTAGAGCTTGGATTTGATTGTTTCCCGAACTTGGTGAGTCCTCATGGTTCGAGGATGAATTTCCTACGTGTAATATCTTTCATGTACTTTCCCTTTTGAACATGTTGTATGGGCTAGGCCTAATTTCATTCGATATTGTAATAGATGGCTATGATAAGACAAAGTTTCCATACTTCCGCTTTTCTTTATAAAAAAAATTGAGGCTTGAAATATTGCTTTACTCGTATTGTTCTATTTCTTATGTTATGAGGACTAAGTGGATTGCATAGAGTCCTTCGGGGTTCTATACTCCTTGTTACATCTAGGGGGTACCCCTGGGTCGTGACAGTCCTGGTGAGTCTGGAGAGCATGCAACCTGTTCTGGCGCTGACCACCACCTGTACCAGACGAAGCACCCTACTGAGTTGGGCGACCTGCTGGTGTTGCTGGAGCTGTAGACTGAGACCTATTTTTGTTACCTCCTTGCCCCTGCCTGGCAGAACGACAATCCTTCAACCTATGGCCAGACTGACCACACCCAAAGCACCCTTCCTTGCCTGCAAGACACTCGCCCGAATGGTTCTTACCACACTTTGGACAAGTTGGGAAGGTCCTGTTACCTGAAGCACTCCCCTGAGACCTAGAGCTTGATGCCCTACCTTTCTGATCCTGTCGAAACCTGGGGATGGAGCACTAGCTGATGAAGGTGCTGGGGCTGGAAACCTCTGCTGAAACTGTGAGCGATTTCCACCGCCCAACTTTTGCTCTGAGTATTCATAGTTTCCTGTTCTGGACTTTTTGTTATCCTTAGACAATTCCCTTAGCTTATCTCCCTTAACCTACTGAGCATGAGTCATTAGTCTAGAGATATCCATATCCCCTAGTAGCATAGCATTCCTGCACTCAGTCTTCAGTAGATCGGATACCCCAAATAAGAACTTACTCATTTGTGCCCTGGAATCGGCAACCATGTGTGGAGCATACCTAGAGAGTTGGGTAACCTTCAGCACATACTCTTGGACCGACATAGAACCCTGCTTCAAGTTCATAAACTCTTTTTCCTTAGCTTCTCTCAATTCCCTTGGGAAGAAGCTGTCCAGAAAAGCTCCAGTAAAACAATCTCAAGTCACAGGAGTTGTATCCGCACCCTTGTTTTCCTTCCACTGCGTGAACCAAATATGAGCTACATCTTTGAGTTTATAGGATTCTAACTCAACACTCTCAGTACCAGTCACTTGCATTACTCCAAGAATTTTCTTAACCTCATCAATGAAGTTCTGTGGGTCCTTACCAACCTGCGACCCTAGAAACTCAGGCAGATTCATCTGAACAAAGTCTCGAACCCTAGCTGCAACTTATCTACTATTTGTGTTAGTAGGAGCTGGGACCTAATGATTGTTCTGATTGGCCACACTCTGAGCCAAAAGCTGGATCGCATTCCAAAATTCTGCATTCGTAACCTCATGGTTCGGGACTGGAGGAACTGCGTTAGTATTGCGTGCATCAGCATTCCATGTGTTAGCTCTACGAGGAGGCATGATATGAAATGCATAACGACAGATTAAAAAAGAGAAGTTGGATCATACCCACGCACGATAAGAATAACAAAGGAGGTGAAGGTTTTCTTAAAACACTTCGTAGCCTCCCTCTCATAGATGTGGTGCATTTCACACACATGAAAGAGACTATGCTTAGTGCGACTTTCAGACATCCTAGGACTCTTGAACCTAATGCTATGATACCAAGTTTGTCACGCCCCGAAGCTACCCCCTTGACGTAATACGGGACCTAAGATCAAGAGTGACCCCAAGCTAACCCTGTGTCTGGCATATATCAAGCATACTTAGAATAACTAAATAAGATATATACTATGTGGAAGCTAAAACAATGGATAACTGAAATGGGGAAATACCCAACTAGTCATAATATAAAATTATACTAAGAGTTTAGTGATAACTGATAACCCCTTAACAACTCAAGTTGATTCTACTACTATGTTTGAAAACCCTCTAACTGAGTTGAGTTGCTGGGAGATGCCCCACAGCTAACTATAACAAAACTGAAAACTGAATAAAAAGACTAAAATGAAAGCATGTATATTGTCCTCGAAATATGAGGACTCACCACTAAAGCTGCTGACTGCGGACCGAGAATCGATCTAAGCGTGACCTGGATGCTGAGTAACTGAACCTACATGATGAAAGGATGTAGCGTAGAGTATGCGTCAGTACTTGGAATGTACTGAGCATGCAGGATATAAATACTAAGCTGAACAAATATATATAAGTTGAATAAAGCATAACTGAGCAATGACATAAACTGAGAAAGAATGTAAATACTGAAACGTAACTAAAAAGCTAAGCTGAATGCAATGACCAAGTACTAATCATGAAAATAACATGCTGAACTGAATGTTGAAGTATATACTAAAAGCCTGGTCAAATGCACTAAGAGTCTGACTGTGGGAGCTACTATTAACCGACATACACCACGTGAGCTAAATGTGGAGTCCGGTGTATACGCCCCATTGAGAGGACCCAATATACCTTGCCAGGGGTATAAAGGCATGACTGGCGTGATCACTAAATTTGTTGCCCAACAAAGGGGACTTATACTCCTACGGGGCATGTAGTTCTGTAACTATGAGGGTACACTGAACCCTAGTCCAACTCGGTGCTAAGTCTACTCCCAACTGAATATGTATATGACACAAATGTAACTGAAATACTGAATAGCTCAAAATACTAGCATGCAATTTGAAAATGCAACATTTATATACTGATAATGTAACATTCGAAATCTGAAGCATGATTATCTGTTTAACTGACCTAGCAACTGTAATCCATAAACTAAGAGAATCTACAAAAACTAAAGTTCTGAGTTTTATACAAGGAATTATACAAACTTTCCAAGAAACAAGATATTTAGATTATGGATACCATAGCAACTGAAATCATTATAATTCTTTAAGATTTTACAAACCCTAGGTCTAAACAAGAGATGTAGAATCAAGTAATTGACTAAATTCTAGGGACCTAGTGGATGACAGGAACCCACTAGTGAAATCCCACATACCTGGTGACGAAATCTACGGAGAAATCCTTCGATTTCGGGGCTGAAACTTGAAGCAAACCTTCTGAACGTTCTTAGGAAAATTGGCGCCTCTTTCTTCTCTTTTCGCTCTAAGTTTGGATGATTTTTGGTAAATAAAGGTTTTGGTTAGGTTCTGACTAGGTTATTAGGCTTAAACTGAGTAAAACGATGCAGTTTAGGTATTAAACGACGTAGTTTAAGTGCCCAACACATAGAGAAAAGACCAAAACGACCCTGACTTAAAAGCTGATGAGCCCATCGACGGACACTAACCGACGGACAGTGAATTGAACGACGGTCCGTCCTTCTAGGGCGTCGTTTGGCGTCTGGGGCTGGATATGAGGGTCACGATCCACGGACCATGGACCCACCTACGGTCTGTAGGTCCTGCCGTGGGTCATGATTTTCTGGGGAATTCTGGGTGGCCAACCTACGGACCCTACCTACGATCTGTGGTCCCATCCACGGGCCGTGGCTTGTCTCTGTCAGTGACACCTACAACTTCTGAAAATCTGCTATTTGGCTCTTCTTGAATCCGGGGTGTTACATCTGAACTCATCCCCATATCGGTGCTCAATACCACTCCCAACAATATATATAACTCATGCTCATATGTTTTAAAGAAAACATAACTCCTCCTCAATTTGAGATAATTACCCAAAAGCTCTCTTAAAAGAGATAATGCTCAAAACTCCTCATGAACTCATTTAGAAATCAAGGTTTCTTCTCATTTTAAATGTAAAAGTTTTACATGCTTGGGAATACTTAGTCCCCTCGTACTCATTTTGAAAAATGAAATCAACTTTCCTCATCCTCATACTCATTTACTCAAGTCTTAAAACAAGTTATAAATAATTGTAGAAGACTTCTCAAAAGACTTCCTCGAACTTTACTCTTAATCTTTACTTTGATTTGTAATGAAGATTTAAGAGCTATGATTAGAATATAGGATCTCTCAATGATTTAGGAAGGTTTAGATAGTTGATAATAAGAAATGAGCAAAGACACAAATTGGTGAACACTGGTGCGATGCGAAGAAGGATTTTTATTTTTGGTCGCGAAATAATTTTTGAGGCAGAGGACTCCGTATCCTCTCCGCGACGTGGGGAGGGGGTGACTATCTGAAAGCTGAAATTTTAAAACGTATCCGCGACGCGAACCTGGGCGTTTATTTTTGCCCGATCTTTTCTTCCTCTCCCAAACTTGATTCAACTCATACCCCCTGCAATTCCATGGTCCAATTTCACGAAATTTCATAAACCCCGAACATTTTCAATGAAACCAACACAGAACTTAATCAAGATACTCAACTATTTCGCAAAGCCCGCACCTCAAGGATTTCAAAGACCTCAATTATCAATTAAACTCAAGAACTCAATAATTAACTTCAAGAATGAATTCATGGGTAAGTGTTTACATGATCGGCGTGAGGGCGAACAAACCCAGCACTATGAAATCTTACATACCTCAAAAGAACCACGTTCTTGGCGATTTCCCCAAATTCTTGAAGAAGTTCTTGAAAACATCCTATTTTCTCCTCTTGAACTTTGCCCTAGTTTTCTTGAACGCTTTAGACTTGAGTCAAAACTAATTTTAATCAGCTTTGACCCATAATTGGGTGAACAGAACGTGTAGGCCTAGTGGGGTAAGGAAAAGACTAAAATACCCCTCCTTAATTCGGATGAATTTCCTTAAATAAACAGGTTGTACATCAAACAGGCATATCTCCCTTATCTGAATTCAAAATTTAGCAAACTCGGCGGCGTTGGAAAGAGGACTCAACGACCTTCGATTTTATATCTCATTTGTCACCTAACTCATCCTGTGCTGAAAGTTATGATCGTTTGAAGTTGACCCAAAACTCACAACCTAAGAGTAACTTGAACCAAATCTCAATTTAGCTCTTTCCAATTTAGTTCTTTCTAGATTTAGCTCTTTCTAAGATCAAGGTGTTACATGATATGTACATGATGCACGTAATAAAGTTTAAAAATTATTGAATTTGATATATTATGTATCATATACATATAAATTAATTTGATACATGGTGCTTCAGCTATAAAACATTAGGATTTATTTATCAAGTGTATTTATAGGGTAATGTGTACAGACACATCACCTTCTAATTTGAATAAGTCTCAACAAAAACTAAAGACTGCAGATTATACAATTTGTAATAATTATGTATCAGATAAATAATTAAATGCATGAGATACACATGTTTCGATATAAAAATAAATCAAAACCTATATGTATAAAAAAAGACTAACAACAAAAAAAAAACAAGTTTGAGTGTATGTATCTAGTAGTAAACGATAATGAATTTTGTAATAGTTATGAATTAAATACATAACTATGAATATGATACACACTAATTTGTGTTTCAATAAATTAAGGTTATGTATCAATACTTATATTTAAACATGATACATTATGCATGATAAAATTGTAATATATCATAATGTTGAAACGAATGCATTATACATTAATTTAAGAAACAAAAATAACTAGATACATTAAAAATCAGAACCCATATATATCAAAAAAAGATGAACAAGAAAAAATCGGGAAAAAAATCAACAATTTGATCTGCTTCGACTTCTCCTTCTTACCATTCACTTTAGAAGATGAAGGTACATCCACATTTTTGTACATTCACTTTAGAAGACGAAGATTCATCCTTCTTCGTCATCGCCTGCTCAACGTTCTGATTCGTCATTAATAATGGATCATGCAATCGTTTGGATATGTTTTCAACCCAATCATCATCATCAAAATCATAAAAACGGTCAATATTAATTGAGTTTAACTGGATAATCTCAATACTAAAAGGAGGAGCATCATCCATATGTATCAGAACTTTGATGATGAAAATTTTTTAAAAAAATAAAGCAAAAAAACCATGAACTGGAAGATGGAGAACATGAAAAACTACTTATAAGTTGAATTCGATTGACAGGAGAGAAAGATTTTGAAATTCAAATTATAATAAAGAAAGTAACTATCGAGGTTGTGGGAGTGAAAATAGGAAGAGATTGGAGGAGTAGGGTTTTGGAGGAAAAGGGGGATTTTTGTAATATTTTGAAATGGTAGAGAATAATAGAAAATATGGTAAATAAGAATGTGTATATAGGTAGTTTCTAAAAACATAGAAAAGTAGGATCTGACATTCCTTTATACGGATCACTTTCTATGGCTCGTAGGTGTTTTTACAGATCGTAGACACCTCTCGTAGAAAACAACCTTGTCAATTTAACTCTGGACTCTTTCTATGGACAGGTTCTACGGCTCGTAGAACTTTGCACACTCTAACTTGGTTGATCATAGTCCTAGTACTGGAACCCAAAATCTCTGATCTTTTCTACGACTTAGACCTACAGCTCGTAGAAGTTCCTATCCAAACTGAAAGAAAGAGGGAAACAAGAGGAAACGTGGAACCCGCATCCACTTCTTCATTTAGTGCTCTCCTTCTCCTGAAAAGCATTCGAGTTGAAGTAAGAAAAAGAGTGGGGAAGAAAGATTGACTGCTGCATTTTTAGCTTGTGTTATAGCTAATCAATTATCTCATGTCTCTTTATGTGTTATTGTCTGCTTTATTCATTTGAGATTATTGACCTTAGAACACCTATTAGAGGGGGTAATTGAGATATTATTTTGGTAAAGGCTCGGCAAATAATTTTGTTTTTGATCTTAATTGAATGCAGTTGCTAAATCTTTTTAACTTAATCATTTTACGACTTTAAAGAGTTTCAAATCAGCTGTGTAATTTTTTAATGAAGGATAAAACTCGGTTTTTTTATTTCTTTTTAGCCTTGGATCTTGCTTCTTCTTTTTGTTCATTTTCAAAAAAATCAAAGTCTCCTCTTTACTGACTTTTGAAACTGCAACACAAGTATTTTCAAAGTGAAATCAGATTTTTAAAATATTCCTTAGAATCGAAGTAACTTTAGTTCAATGTTCACCGTTGAAATAACTACTCTTAAAGAACTTTCTCATCTCTTTCATTTAATATGCATTTGAGATTTTTATCACACTTATATTTTTTTTTTTAATCTTGATTTAGTTTTTTCTTAATTTTGTTTTAAAATACTTCACTACTACCTATTGTTTCTTTTGAATTGAAATATGATTCCTAAAAGCAAATGAGTCTAACCTCTTAGTTATGTCAAATGCACTCCATTTTTAGTCTACTATTTTGCTTCAAAAACGCAAAAGAGTTTCAAGGTTAAAAAATATTTTCTAAACTCTTTGATCCTCTTTTTTATATTTCTTAGCCGTCAATTTAGTTTTAATTAATTAACCTAAGTTTGACCGGTTAATTATTTTTTAACGAATCTTAAAGGATGTTTAGCACCTTCCCTTTAGCATAACTAGAATCCTTACCTAAAATCACATAAGTTAAGTAGACCATTAATTGAAGTTAATTTTAGCATTACATTAGTTAAATATTTATGTGTCCTAATTCACCTGTACAAATAATTAGGTGGCGACTCTTAAAATTTATTATTTAGGAATCACCAATATGTTGTACGCTATTTGACGCGAGTTAAAATGGGTTATTTCAATAATAATAAACATTCCCCTAGTACTGTTCATTAAAATCGGACTTATCAGAATGATGTACAAAATATTGTTTAAATTTCTATAAATTTTATGCATATTGTTATTTACTTTTCCCCTTTTTCATCCCCTATTATAAGCTAAATCAAGCTTATATGTTTTACATATAAAATTTGTGAAGAGACCTGACATTAACATTTACATTTCCCCTTTCTTTTGTTTTTATACTCCTTCCGTTTCTTTTTATATGACATCAATTTCTATAAATAGTTAGACATAAGTTAAGTAGACCATTAATTGAAGTTAATTTTAGCATTACATTAGTTAAATATTTATGTGTCCTAATTCACCTGTACAAATAATTAGGTGGCGACTCTTTATATTTATTATTTAAGAATCACCAATATGTTGTACGCTATTTGACGCGAGTTAAAATGGGTTATTTCAATAATAATAAACATTCCCCTAGTACTGTTCATTAAAATCGGACTTATCAGAATGATGTACAAAATATTGTTTAAATTTCTATAAATTTTATGCATATTGTTATTTACTTTTCCCCTTTTTCCTCCCCTATTATAAGCTAAATCAAGCTTATATGCTTTACATATAAAATTTGTGAAGAGACTTGACATTAACACTTACATTTCCCCTATCTTTTCTTTTTATACTCCTTCCGTTCCTTTTTATATGTCATTCCTTTCTATAAATAGTTAGACATAAGTTAAGTAGACCATTAATTGGAGTTAATTTTAGCGTTACATTAGTTAAATATTTATGTGTCCTAATTCACCTATACAAATAATTAGGTGGCGACTCTTTATATTTATTATTTAGGAATCACCAATATGTTGTACGCTATTTGACGCGAGTTAAAATGGGTTATTTCAATAATAATAAACATTCCCCTAGTACTGTTCATTAAAATCGGACTTATCAGAATGATGTACAAAATATTGTTTAAATTTCTATAAATGTTATGCATATTGTTATTTACTTTTCCCCTTTTTCCTCCCCTATTATAAGCTAAATCAAGCTTATATGCTTTACATATAAAATTTGTGAAGAGACCTGACATTAACATTTACATTTCCCCTTTCTTTTGTTTTTATACTCCTTCCGTTCCTTTTTATATGTCATTCATTTCTATAAATAGTTAGACATAAGTTAAGTAGACCATTAATTGGAGTTAATTTTAGCATTACATTAGTTAAATAGTTATGTGTCCTAATTCACCTGTACAAATAATTAGGTGGCGACTCTTAGAACTATTATTTAGAAATCATCAATATGTTGTACGCTATTTGACGCGAGTTAAAATGGGTTATTTCAATAATAATAAACATTCCCCTAGTACTGTTCATTAAAATCGGACTTATCAGAATGATGTACAAAATATTGTATAAATTTCTATAAATTTTCATATTGTTATTTACTTTTCCCCTTTTTCCTCCCCTATTATAAGCTAAATCAAGCTTATATGCTTTACATATAAAATTTATGAAGAGACCTGACATTAACATTTACATTTCCCCTTTCTTTTCTTTTTATACTTCTTCCGTTCCTTTTTATATTGTCACGACCCGAGCCTACACCCTGGACGTGGCCGGCACTCGAGAACCATTGCTGGTCCCCAAGCAAACCCTCATCCTAGCTGACTACAAGCGGAAGACTAACTCAAGCATACAAAAGCTTAAAAACTGAATAAAAATAATATATTCAACTCGCCATAAAATAGGCAACTTAAGTCTTTAAAACATTTAACAAAATAAATGAATAGACTTCTGAAACTCTACTGTCTATCTATGAAGCCTCTAAATGACAAAGATGGAAATCGGGACAAGACCTACGATATCCTGACAAAACTGAAAAGTAAATGAAATCCTCCGGAAGCAAGGAGGCTCACCATAGCTAACTCGAACTCCATGTGGTATCAACGAAGCTCCTATTGATGACCCTGAATGCCTGTATCTGTATCATGAAACGATGCAGGCCAAATGGCTCAGTACGTGGAATGTACGAGCATGTAAGGGGAATTCTAAAGCA
>JAJONR010003817.1:0-26376 GCA_029582245.1 Solanum etuberosum
AGACAAAGTATTTATCAACACATGTTTCCTAGACAAGGCATTGGCCACCACATTTTCCTTCCCCTTTTTGTATTGGATTACATAAGGGAAAGTTTCAAGGAATTCAATACATTTGGCGTGCCTCTTGTTCAACTTTCCTTGGGCCCGAATATGCTTTAGGGACTCATGATCAGTCCTAATGACAAATTCCTTGGGCCACAAGTAGTGTTGCCAATTACCCAATGCTCTAAATAAAGCATACAATTCAAGATCATAAGTGGAATAATTCAAAGTAGCACCTTTTAGCTTTTCACTAAAGTAAGCAATGGTCTTTTGGTCTTGCATTAAGACGGCTCCAATGCCTACTTTACTAGCATCACATTCCAATTCAAACATTTTTATCAAAATCGGGTAATTGCAACAAAGGAGTGGAACTAAGCATGGATTTTAAAGCATCAAAAGCTTTGGCTTGTTCCTCTCCCCACTTAAAAGGTTTATCATTCTGGATTACCTCGGTCAAGGGGGCTGCTATGGTACTAAAACTTTTTGACAAACCGCCTAAAAAACTAGCCAATCCATGAAAGCTTCTAACATCGCTTATGGATTTCAGAATTGGCCAATTCTTAATAGCGTCTATTTTAGACTCATCAACCTCAACCCCTCTTGAGCTCACAACAAAACCCAAGAAAACAACTTCATCAACATAAAATGAGCACTTCTCAAGGTTAGCATACAGTTGTTCCTTCCTAAGCACATCAAACACACATCTCAAATGCTCAACATGATCATGCATGATTTTGCTATAAATCAAGATATCATCAAAATAAACAACCACAAATTTCCCTATGAAGGGTTTCATCACATGATTCGAGAGACGCATAAAAGTACTAGGAGCATTAGTGAGACCAAAAGGCATCACCAACCATTCATATAGACCAAACTTGGTCTTGAATGCGGTTTTCCATTCAACACCGGGGTTCATCCGGATTTGATGATAACCACTCCTAAGATCAATCTTTGAAAACACACAAGAACCATTCAACTCATCAAGCATATCATCTAACCTAGGGATAGGATGACGATACTTTACCGTAATCTTGTTGATGGCTCGACAGTCAACACACATGTGCCATGTTCCATCTTTCTTTGGAACCAATAGAACCGGCACGGCACATGGACTCATGCTCTCCTTCACATAACCCTTGTTGAGGAGTTCCTCAACTTGCCTTTGTAGCTCCTTGGTGTCCTCCGGATTGCTTCGATATGCCGGCTTGTTTGGCAATTGTGAACCCGACACAAAATCAATTTGGTGTTCAATTCCCCAGAGAGGGGGCAATCCACTCGGAAGCTCCTTTGGGAAGACATCCTCATAATCCTGCAAAAGAAAGGAAATAGAATTGGGGAGAGACGAATGAGATTTTTTAGTTTGCAAAGCATGATCTCTATGTGTGATAAGGATCAAAGAACTCTTGGATTCAACTTCCTCCCTTATCTCTTTGTAGTTAGCTAACAAAACTTGGGCCTTTCCTTTCAACTTCCTCCTCTCCTCCTCTTCATTGCTCTCGGCCTCCACATGTTCCTCCTCACTCCTCCTCTTTTCCCTCAACTCACTCATCCTTTGATACACTTCATTGACTTGAGAGGGTGACATAGGGTGAAGAATATACTTATGATCATCCAACACAAGTGAATACTTGTTGGTCCTCCCATCATGTTTGGTTGAACAATCATATTGCCAAGGTCTCCCGAGTAACACATGACAAGCCTGCATTGGGACCACATCACATAAAACCTCATCTTGATACTTCCCAATCTTGAGCTTGATCAACACTTGTCGATGAACCCTCAATTCTCCACACTCACTCAACCATTGAATCTTGTAAGGTGTAGCATGCTTAGTGGTAGGAAGTTTCAAGAATTCCACTAAAGCGGTACTAGAAACATTTGCACAACTCCTACTATCAATGATCAAGGAACACACATTATCCTTGATGAGGCACTTGGAGTGAAATAGATTCTCTCTTTGGCTTGGATCGTCCATGGCCTTGCTAATCATTACTCGCCTCACCACATATAGAGGAACGATATTCTCTCCTTCTTGAGAACAATCTTCTTCAATTGGAACCTTCCTCATCAAACCGTTAGGAACGGCAACAGTCTTTTCCCCCACATGGATCTTGTTCCTCTTCTTCATCACCATCAAACTCATCCTCTTCTTGGGTTTCTTCTTCACAACCCTCTTCTTGCTCTTCCTCCTCACCAAGATACATTTCCCCTTCCTTGAATTAGAACATTCAACCGATTGGGACATTCACGCATCATATGACCCCATCCCCTACACTTGTGACATTGGATACCTTTAGAGACTTTGGTTGGGTCATTATTACCTTTTTCTCTTGGTAGGTACTTTGGATTGTTTCCTTCAAAGGGCTTCTTTTCATAAGGCTTCTTGAAATCTTTATCTTTGTTCCAACCCGATGATGTTTGAGCTCCCCCTTTGTTCTTGCTCCAAGAATTTGGAGATGGACTACCCTTGTACTTCGATACCTTCTCCTCCTTGAGTTCCCTCTCTATCTCATTGGCTGCCTCAAAGAAATCATTCAAGGTAGGAAACCTATGAATGGTCATCTTAGAAGAAATATCTTTGTTTAACCCTACCTTGAAGCGAATAACGACATGCTCTTCAATCTCTTCATATTCTAGCTTCATGACTATGTTTTGGAACTCATCATGATCAACGCTTTTACTTCCTTGCCTCAAGTTGTACAATTTGGCAAGTAACCCTTGGCGGTATCTCTACGGCACATACTTGACTCTCATCAATCTTTTTAATTCGGTCCATGGGGGAGGATGATCTTCTTGAATGACTAAGTGATACCTCTTCATATATTCCCACCATGTGATAGCATACCCTTCAAATTGAGCAATAGCATAACAAATCCTTTTGACCTCCGTCAAGTCATTGACGTTGAAGATCCGGTCACATTGCGACTCCCATTCTAGATAAGCATCGAGATTGCATTCCCCTTTGAATGATGGAAGAATAGTTTTGATAGAGTTGATACCAACATCTCGGCCTCCATGGCCACCTTGGTCATTGTAGTAGTAACCTCTTTGATGCTCTCCTTGATAGCGGTTACCATGTTATTCCTAGCTTCTTGACCAAACTCTTGATTGAAGTAGGCTTCCCGTTGTTCTCCACCTTGAGGGTGGTTTCCATATTGCCTCTTACCATATGGCACCTAATCCAATCTACCTCGTGGTCCTCCTTGCAAATTTTGACCTCTTGGTCGATTCCTTGGAGTCTCATTCCATGGCGCTTCCTCACCTTCACCTTCATATCCTCCTTGGTTCTCTTCATTCCTCACCTCATTCATGGGATTTGGTTGTGGTTTTGGCCTTTGGTAGGGAAGATTTTGGTTAAGTGGTGTTTGGTAAGGGCGGCTTTGATTTGGTGGAGCTTCTTAACTAAGCGGGAAATGGAATGGTTGATTGGTACTTTGACTATTTGAACCCAATTGGATTTGGGTTGGGTTCAAGGCTTGGTGGAGGGTTCCGGGTGTGATAGTAGGAGAAGTGTTGTGGTCTTGCCCGCTTGTGGAAGCATGAAAAGTAGCTTGTGGTGTAGAGTTAGTGGAGTTAACTTGACCTTCCACACTGATCAGTCTACCATCCATCCTTGATATATCACCCCTCACGTTGTTCAACGCCTCCATTATAGTTTCCAAGGTAATCCCTCCAGTAGGTGGTTGTGTTTTTCCTTTGATTTTCATTGTACCTAGCAATAAGACAACTCACAAAACAGCAAACAACGTTAGCGTTAGTAAAATGAACTCACAATCACTCATGTTTACACACCTTTGATTGCCTGTCAAATTGGTGTGGCTAATGTTGAAGCTTGCTTATACTCGGTTGATCACAAGGTGTCAATTTCTACTCTTGGCCGGAATGGATTCTTGTTTAAAGAAGAATGGACGACTCGATTAAAACAAAACGGACATGAATCAAGAAGTTAACTACGAAGTAAAATGAAAAGAAACACGAAAAGAAATGGCAATAACAAAAAAGTGAATTCAAGAACCAATAGTCAACAAGTAGATCAATTACGAGTTGAAAATCAGTTTTGGATTCTTGAGAATGTTTGAGAATCAAAAGGAAAAGAAACTAGGAATTAGAAACTGAGATTAGGAGCGTAAATTGAGTTTCCGATCGCCAAATGACCTGTTTTCTTTGCCAAAAGTGAAGTTCAGCTCGCAAACTTGAAGATGGGAATCGCCAAACTTAACAATCTGCCAAGGCAACTCAGCGATCTGGGTGCAAGTTCGGCGATGCGCCGATTGGACTCGGAGAACAAGGCTGAGCTCGCTGAATTTTACAGTAGCTCCCACAAATTGCAAGGCAATTCGGCGACCTACCTGCCCAAAGGGCGAGGCACCAAATGGACTAGGCGAGCTAAGTCGGGGCTCGCCTAATGGTCCATTGTTGCACCTGGAAACTTTGAATTTTTGAACTTCTGTGGTCCCCTCCTGCACTTGTCCTTTAGTCTTTACCCCTTTTGGTAAATTCCCTCTTTTACAAACACTTTTACACTTTCTCTTTCTTCTCTTTTGGAATCAAACCCCTTCTTTTTGAATATTCTTCTCTTTGAAGATTTGAATGTTCTTCAAGAACTTCAAGAACATGATGATGACCCAAAATAAAACCCTCTAGATTTTTAGCTCGGAATTTTATGAAATTCGAGATACAAGCTCTCCTTGATATGGGTAATAACACCCAATACATTTTAGCTCTTAATTCCTAACCAAAACCTTCAGATTTTAAAACCCATTTGTACCTTCTTCAAGCTTCTTCAACTCTCCAATGGTGGAATCTTCAATAAGGCACCAAACTCCTTCATATCTCAGTCCTAGACTCAAATACAGTTGGAGAACACTATTCCAACCTTAGAAACTCAAACAAGACTCAAATCTACAAAACCCATTTCAAAAATTTCTCAAAAACGAATTTGAACAATTTTTTTTTTGTAACAAACCTAAGACTAGAATAGTAGAAACGAATCTAAGCCTTGCTCTGATACCAAATGATGTAATTCCTAAAAGGGAATCACAATACAATGCGGAAATCGAAAGACAAGAAATTAAAGATAACTAGATAGACTCAAAAAGAGGAAAAAAAAAGCAACCAAAGGGTATATTAAACCCTAAGACCTCAATTCGTTAATCCTACAATGAGCACCTAACTCATACGAAGACCTCAAGGGAATTCGACTCCCAAGCAACCCTCGTTTCTAAGCAATTATCAAAACAAGCTTCAACAAGCTCAACACTCAAACATGAGTTTTCAACATTCAAGATAATCTAAGTGTAAAATGAACCCAAACTAGCTATTTATAGTTTTAGGTTAAAAGGCCTAAAAGTTGCCCAAAAATGACAATGGGCGAGCCAAGTCGGGCTCGCCTAGTGGACTCAGCGACTCGCCCTTCTGCTCGGCGATGATTCCTGCTGGATACTGCTCCTAGCCACGTTCTGTAGAATTAGATGAGCTGGGGTCAACGCCCAAGGGCTTGGGCGATCCGCCGATTGGCTCTGACTCGCCAAAATGGTCAGCACTCCCCCATGCAATCTTCAAGGCATGGAATCCTTGTTTGCCATCAACACGAGCTCAAGGACCTCTAACTTCATGAGTAAACCTTGCGTCTTGTGAAGGTCTCGAGCTTGACTTCGTGTGAACGATCTTGATGCAATCCGGATTGCATCAGACGTGGAACCAAGGGAGCACATAGGCAGATTCAATTTAGGGACGGATACATATTCCAAGTAAGTACATATAAAATGTACAATAGAGCAAGTAGGGATCTTGTGAGGTAACATTATAGTCTAACACAATGGGAGTGATAACCAATAAAGGGAACATATGAACATGTGAAAAGATGACTTATATGATGGAGTAGACAATTGAAGCACGTTGGCAAGATATGGGCAGATTGTATATCCAACATATAAACATATGTACCATGTGTAATCTAGGATCATTTTGGTTTATATAAGAGGAATACGTGCCAAGGGTTAGCACTTTGACGATGAAACAAGTTTGAACCTTGCATGCTAATACTTGGTAGAGTAAGCATGTACATCTAGTAATAAACTCATATTAGAGTACTCACTTTAACGCTCTAGGGAGTAGGATTGAGATAATTAGCTACATTGGAGATCTCATGATGCACTATGGATCAGTCACTACGAAGGTCACTTAGAAAGCTTACTTTATAATACAAGTGTTGGATTCATGCCAAAGAAATATGATATCGAATAGCTTTACATACCTTTCTATACAATTCAAAAAGTATGACTTAAGCTCCTTCTTTTCAGATTACTAATCTACAATAAAATAAATTGTAAGAATAGTATTAGTAGCTAATCAATCAATTTGAGCGGTTTGATGTCACCAAAATAGTAACCAAGCAGGAAGCATGCAATTTATCTAGCTAATGTTTTCTTTCCTTCCCTTTCCCTTTAATCACGTCTATATATTGTACAACCTTCGTATCAGGTCCTCCCCAAAACTCCCTGCAATATTTAAGTCCTTTAACGTCTCCATAACTTCTCCGCACATACATTCACATCCCTTATCATAACATACATAAAACAGTCCTTAAACATAATAATGTAACAGAAGCAATATGAATCATGGTTTCTGATCACCAACACTTGAAGAGCTAACATTACTTTTAAAGTGCTCAAACAAGCTCATAACTGAATTTAAAGGGGACTCCCCTGCATGGCTGTCCCAACATGCACTAATCACCAGAACATTCTCCCCAATATTACACCATGTAAAAGGAACAATTTCCAACTCACTAATGTCCTAATTAACTCAAGCACAAGAGGGAGAAAATTACAGTAGCTTACCTTGCTGGACAGAACTACCACTTGCTAAGACTTGGATTCTTCAAGGTGAAGGTTGTCCTCCTCAACTTGTCTTAACTTATACCTTCCAATAGCTTGAACTCCCTAATATTCAAGAACCCTAATGGTATTTAATGGCTGCTGTATGAAGCTAAGAGAGAGAAGAGAGAAAGCTCTAGAAATTAGATTTTTGTCAAAGTAAAAATGATTGGAAAAAGCTGATATCAATCCCTTTTAAAGGGACCTGCTTTGGTCGACTTTCTCACTCATTTTGGGCCATAAATTGTCAAGTTAGTGATCCACCTACTTGGACTTTTCACTTGAGCCTTTTTGGACTTAAGAATATTGGGCCTTGGCTGTCCATTTTCCCCTTATTCTTCTACTCAACTTGGGCCAGATTAATGCAAGTAGGTGGTAGTATACTTGGCCCAATAACATGGCCAAAAGAGTCTTAGTAGGTGATGCACCTACTTGGTCCTTTGGGCTGGTCAATAAGTCAAAGCAGATGATGCACCTACTTGGTCCTTTGGGCTGGTCAATAAGTCAAAGTAGGTGATGCACTTACTTGTCACCTACTAGCTTAGTTAAGTCAAGCAAGCACCTCAATATTTTATTCTATTTCTAGACCTTAATACCTTTAACTTAACTTTAAACTTATATACACTATGTCACTTTAAACTTTAGACTCAATACCACATTATGATCTCAAGTTTAAATACTTCCATCGATATCAACTTAATCGGGTCGCATTAAAATCTACAAACAGTTCACTTAAACCTATTTTATTGTCACTAGTTGCATAGGAAACCGAGTCCATAACTATACCACAAGGAAATTTATAAGCGTCATATAAATAGAACTAGTACACGTAGAATATGGGGTGTTACATCTCCCCCCCCCTTATGATCATTCGTCCTCGAATGATAGGTGCACCTGATAGTAGTTAATCTTGGAATTTCATATAGAGATTTGCGAGAGTTCCCATTGTAAATAGGACTATCCAAAATCCATAGACTAACCTAAAACACTTATAGACAAGCATGACGTCTCAATAGATATGGTTCATGATATAATAATATGACAAATTAAAGCCCTTTCTTGGCCATGTAATTCACTGAAGATACACAAATAGAACTCATACAAATAAGGATTTTAATATACCTAAATACAAGACATGCAAATGACATATCAAATGAACAAATGCTAGTAGGATTTATGATCATATAAGGGGACCGCATGATCTCAGATCCTTATTTGATGCTTAGAATGAGGAGGGGTATTTAGGATCTCTACCATATTCTATTCCCAAGTATCTTACGTTATATTCTATTCCTTCCACAATACTTCAATGGAGGTTACACCTTTTGTGCTTAGCTACCGGGCCTTAACAATCAAGAATAACTATAGTATCTCCCAAATTTTTTGTATATGTAACGGACACATAAAATCATAGGCCTAACCTATCGGGGCTCTACTTTCCCTTCTCTTTTATCTCATGATGCTTTTCAGAGGTGAGTCTTATAAGAACGCATAGATTTTAATATAAACTCTAAAGTTTTATGCCACACCTTCGAATAAGGCATTTGCTAAGTTATTTATCTATGGTTGTGATAAAATTTACATATATGCCCAACCTTTTCTGGTCAAAATCATCACTACATCATGATACAAGGAAACATTTTCCCAAAATATTCAAAACTCAAGTCAATATGCACAGAGGGGCATAGAATACGGATAAATGAGTCACATTAGGTATGACACATAGGCAGACTAGCACAAAAGGGAGCACATAATATACGAGCATTAAGCTATAGAAATATGTGGTGTACGCGCGCATATGAACTATAGAATAGCGTGTGAGCGAATGAGCTATAAGGCATGTAGGAAATGGACTAGATAAGCACATGATTCATGAGTACTAAAGCTACGAAATATATAATATGTAAGCAAGTAGACTATAAGACATGTAGACATAAAAGAAAATGAATTACGGAACACAAATCACATTGAGCAAATGCCATTATATTGCATGGATAGGTGGACTAACATGTCAATGAGTACATATATGAAATATGAGCAATTGAGCACATGACACATGGCCAGAAAAGCTATAAGGCCTGTAATGTTTATGCAAGTAGGCTACGAGGCATGTAAAATATATAGAAATGGTCATATGATTAATTAGCCTGCAGTACCCACACAATATGGACAAGTGACATGAGGAAAGTAACCAGTGCAATAAATAACATGTAGGGAAAAGGTCCTACGAAAACATATAGCAATAAACAAGGGTGCTCCAAAGCGGATAACACTTATATGCAAACATTCTATGACATTAGGTAACCTGTGAGAAAGTAATCCACAAAGGGAAAATGACATACCAATAGATAAGCTATATAGAACATGCAACAATTATAATTATATAACAAACCATCATTGGAAACTATGAGATATACTATAGAACCACTCTACCATATTAAGGTCAAACACACTGTCTTAAGCGTTAAGTCATGGGTGGGATAGTTCTGCTCATATTCCTCACTCACCTCAAAGCACATACAATTGATTTCCCCATCTACTCTCTTCAATATCCTAAGAATTTTTATAGGTGTTCTGCTATTGGAACTTGGCTTCCTTCTAGGTAAATATAAATACTAATGTTAAGATAGAAAAAAAATCCTCAATAGTTCATCTTTTGGAGTAGGAGGCCGAGGTCAACTTTACCTTCATTACTAGTTTGTGTTACATCACACTCAATGTCTGGTGCCTTTTGAAGGTCATAATAGAAAATAAATAGTGAAGCTTGAACGCACCATAAAATATGAACTCTAATAACATGTAAATGTCAAGTACCTATAAAGTTATATCATGATTCATAACGTCTTAGAGTTAGTCACTTTGGGCTTAACTAGATATGTCTGGCCATACTAATAGATTTCCTCTTTTTTTAATAACAACTGAGGGTGTTCCGACTCTTTTCCCATGCAAGATAGCAAATAAGAACAACTAGCATATGAACAATTTTTCCTCTCCCTTAACTGGACTATGATTGATGAATTACTGTAGGCATATATTAAATGAATCTTGTAGTAGCTCTATTCAATTTGATGGAAGTCTATAAATGTGTATAATGCTCTACTTCTCTTTTGTACTAATGATGTAATGAACTAGGTCCATGTACCTTCTATCTAGGTAACCTTTCTATTCACCTCTTTTTTTCTTGTTGTTATCAAGACCAAATATCTAGCCTTGAATCAATACTAAATTGGCTTCTCTATCTAACAAAGGTTCACAAAGTTGTTCCCAGGTGTGCCATTATAACTCGTTAGGGTTGAAAAGCTGATACCTCTTTCTTGCCTCATACACTTAGCAATCACTCTTTCATAACCACCTATCTCACTCCTCTATAGCATCCTCATATCACCCCTACTCCTATGTTTAGGGAATTTGACATATCCCATCTCTTTCTAACTAGAAGCTCTATGTACATATTCGGCCCGTGTCATTCAAGCTTCATTCTCACATGCTTCATATCTAACAAGTACCTTTTAATCAAAACTAGTAGCTTCATGTACCCTAATCCCACTATGTACAACCTGACTAATCACAACTTAGGTCTAACCAATCAATTTTCCTTTTGTTAACCCTACCCTTTAGTCACATACTAATCCTCTATAGCCAACACATTAGTATCTTTCTCAATTGAACCAACATGATACAAATGGTACAAATGAAACTTTAGATGCAAATAACATAAAAGCCTTTACATACCTCGTGGAGTGAGACGGTTGAATAAAATGAGCTCAATCTAGTCTAAATTTTGTAACTTAAGATCCTTTTCTGTATGGCATATGTTGACACTTTAGCTACCGTTAACCTTAACCATAGTAAGCATAATATGAATAACACGATCAGATACAAGTGGAAATTCACTTCTTAACTTCACTCTATCGCACGATCTGGATTATGAAGGAAGGTAACATTTCCTAAATGTCCAAGCATCACCCTAATTATAAATATGGCGCGCAACACATTCATAAGTAAGGCTCTACTAGACACGGCTTTGTAGACTCCCTAGGATGAACTGCTCTGATATCACTTTTGTCACACCCCAATCCTAGGTGAGGCGGACAAGTACCATATGAACACATGCTTTACAAGTGACCTATGATGAGAAAGTGAACTACTATGCAGGTAGATTTACTAATGAGAAGCTACATATACAACACATGTCGACTAGCTGAACCAATACATGTGACAAGTGAAACTATGAATACAGATGATAGCTTTACAATGTCTACGAAGCCTCTACTGGAATCCATGACTGTACAACTATCAAAATACACATAGTAAAGACTCGGCAAAACCCCGAATCAACCTAGAGCTCACCAATAACCGCTGAGTATCATGTGCTTCTATTGGGGAGATCTACTAGTTGAGTACATGTACCTGCAACATGAAATGCAGCGTCCCCAATAAGGGACGTCAGTACGAAAGGATGTACTGAATATGTAAGGAATAATACAACCATATGTAAAATGAGAGCTCAAGTGAAACCAAATACAAATAGTTAAGGATTAGAGACCACCTTTGCTTATAATTTTGGAATCGTGTATGTTACATTCTTTTCTTTATTTTTCTGTGCGTTACAATCTTTATAAGGCATATGATACAAAATGACCAGCTGATCAGTGGTAGAAGAGGATGACCCATGCTGGGCATTTTAACCCCTGGGATGTGGCCCTCATAAATATACAAATCGGGATCGACCCATGCTAGGCTTTTAGCCCTTGGGCTGCCACCCATAATAATATAGATTGGGATCAGCCCATGCTAGGTATTACCACCCTGAGCTGCCACCCTTAAGTACTAGAATGAGGATCGGCCCATGCTAGGTATTTTAACCCCTAAGCTGCCACCCATATTTATATAGATTCATTTTACCTTGTCTCTTTAATCTTTGAGATTGTTCTTTTGATGTTCACAACTCTTTTGAGATTGTTGATTTGGTGGTCATAGCGTTATTCAGCTTTGTGACAGTAAAACATAGTAGGAGACATATGCATATGGACTTAAGATAATAACAATGACATGGGAAGCAATTGTGAAACCAACGTAATACTTAGGAGCTGCTATGACTCAGCAAGCATTTTGACATCTCAAATTGAAGCACATATCAAGTGAAGACATTTAACATTCAGCCAAGAGATTTGAACCCTATATGATAGCCAAATACTTACTACCTAATATCAAATACAAGGTATACATGGACGTGGAACCAAGGGAGCACATGGGCAGATTCAATTTAGGGACGGATACATATTCCTAGTAAGTACATTTAAAATGTACAATAGAGCAAGTAGGGATCTTGTGAGGTAACATTATAGTCTAACACAATGGGAGTGATAACCAATAAAGGGAACATATGAACATGTGAAAAGATGACTTATATGATGGAGTAGACAATTGAAGCAGGTTGGCAAGATATGGGTAGATTGCATATCCAACATATAAACATATGTACCATGTGTAATCTAGGATCATTTTGATTTATATAAGAGGAATACGTGACAAGGGTTAGCACTTTGACGATGAAACAAGTTTAAACCTTGCATGCTAATACTTGGTAGAGTAAGCACGTACATCTAGTAATAAACTCATATTATAGTACTCACTTTAACGCTCTAAGGAGTAGGATTGAGATAATTAGCTACATTGGAGATCTCATGATGCACTATGGATCAGTCACCACGAAGGGCACTTAGAAAGCTTACTTTATAATACAAGTGTTGGATTCATGCCAAAAAAATAGGAAATCAAATAGCTTTACATACCTTGATATACAATTCAAAACGTATGACTTAAGCTCCTTCTCTTCAGATTACTAATCTACAATAAAATAAATTGTAAGACTAGTATTAGTAGCTAATCAATCAATTTAAGCTAATTGATCGTACCAAAATAGTAACCAAGCAGTAAGCATGCAATTTATCTAGCCAATGTTTTCTTTCCTACCCTTTCCCTTTAATCGCGTTTATATACTGTACAACCTTCGTATCAGGTCCTCCCCAAAACTCCCTGCAATATTTAAGTCCTTTAACGTCTCCATAACTTCTCCGCACATCCAGTCACATCCCTTATCATCATAACATACATAAAACAGTCCTTAAACATAATAATGTAACAGAAGCAATATGAATCATGGTTTCTGATCACCAGCACTTGAAGAGCTAACATTACTTTTAAAGTTCTCAAACAAGCTCATAACTGAATTTAAAGGGGACTCCCCTCCATGGCTGTCCCAACATGCATTAATCAACAGAACATCCTCCCCAATATTACACCATATAAAAGGAACAATTTCCAACTCACCAACACATACCAAATGTCCTAATTAACTCAAGCACAAGAGGGAGAAAATTGCAGTAGTTTACCTTGCTGGACAGAACTACCACTTGCTAAGACTTGGATTCTTCAAGGTGAAGGTTTTCCTCCTCAACTTGTCTTAACTTATACCTTCCAATAGCTTGAACTCCCTAATATTCAAGAACCCTAATGGTATTTAATGGATGTTGTATGAAGCTAAGAGAGAGAAGAGAGAAAGCTCTAGAAATTAGATTTTTGTCAAAGTAAAAATGGTTGGAAAAAGCTGATATCAATCCCTTTTAAAGGGACCTGCTTTGGCCGACTTTCTCACTCATTTTGGGCCATAAATTTTCAAGTAGGTGATCCACCTACTTGGACTTTTCACTTGGTCCTTTTTGGACTTAAGAATATTGGGCCTTGGCTGTCCATTTTCCCCTTATTCTTCTACTCAACTTGGGCCAGATTAATGCAAGTAGGTGGTAGTATACTTGGCCCAATAACATGGTCAAAAGAGTCTTAGTAGCTGATGCACCTACTTGGTCCTTTGGGATGGTCAATAAGTCAAAGCAGGTGATGCACCTACTTGATCCTTTGGGCTGGTCAATAGGTCAAAGTAGGTGATGCACCTACTTGTCACCTACTAGCTTAGTTAAGTCAAGCAAGCACCTCAATAGTTTATTCCATTTCTAGACCTTAATACCTTTAAATTAACTTAAAACTTATATACACTATGTCACTTTAAACTTTAGACTCAATACCACCTTATGATCTCAAGTTTAAATACTTCCATCGATTTCAACTTAATCGGGTCGCATTAACATCTACGGACAGTTCACTTTAAACCTATTCTATTGTCACTAGTTGCATAGGAAACCGAGTCCATAACTATACCACAAGGAAATTTATAAGCGTCATATAAATAGAACTAGTACACGTAGAATATGGGGTGTTACACAAGTTCACATGGGATGGAGCAATACCAACCAACATAAGTAGATCCAAAACATATATACAAGACTTGGCCGTTGAGGCCACAACTTGTTAAGAGACAAGACGCAAGTGAACTATATACATTAGTCTACAAAGCCTCTAAAAGATAGAAAACCTTAGATTAGGGAAGGACAAGGCCCCGCCTTACCCTTAACTATCATACAGTAACAAAATAGGTGGCAAAGACTCAGTAAGCCCCGAATCAATCTGGAGCTTCACCAATAGCAGCTGAGTACCGTGCTCCTACTAAAGAGGTCTACTAGCTGGAGTACATGTGCCTGCAGCATGAAATGCAGCGTCACTGTAAGGGACATCAGTGCGAAAAAATGTACTGAATATGTAAGGCAATAGCAGGTGTAAATCAGGAGCTTCAATGAAGTCAAGTATCAATATATAAATGCATAGACCAGAACAGAAGACCACCTTTGTTTACTCTTAATGATCATATATGTTACATTTATTTCTTTACTTTTCTGTGCGTTATAATCTTTGTAAGGCATGTGATACAAATGACCAGCTGATCAGTGGTAGAAAAGGATGACCCATGCTAGGCATTTTAACCCCTGGGATGCGGTCCTCATTATTACATAAATTGGGATTGGACCATGCTAGGCTTTTGCCCCTGAGCTGCCACCCTTCTATACCAATTGGGATCAGCCCATGCTAGGCTTTCTCCCCTGATCTGCCACCCTTCTATACCAATTGGGATCGACCCAAGCTAGGTATTTGCCCCTGGGATGCCACCCTTAATTATATAGATTGCTTCACTTAGTTTTTTTAATCTTTGAGATTGTTGTTTTGGAGGTCATAACCATTTTTGAGATTTGGAACCATGGACCAGTAGTAGAAGACATGAAAATCATGACTCCAAGGCAGTAACAATGATGTAAGGAGCTATGTAACATCAATGCATTACTTATGAGCTTAAATGGCACAATTGACTTCAACTGACTAAGAGGAGAATTTACCAAGCTTGTTGTTGCGAATACCATTTCTATATTAGCACATAGGAGGATAATTATACAAGTGTAGAGTAATGAACATATAATGAGGTGATTCGACACACTAGGAAGGGGGAAAATATTATTAGCTATATTGGAGATCGTACACTGCCACCATGTTTCCTTGACTAGGAATAGAGCTTAGGAAACTGACTTTGTTGATATTAATCACAATTATCAGATTTCATGCCAACGAATATGAAATCGAATAGCCTTACATACCTTGCTGTATAACTCAAATATTACAAGGAATTAACTTCCTCCCTTTCAGATTATTAATCTACAATGAAATAAGTAAAACTAGTATTAGTAGCTAATCAACACATTTGGCTACTTAACCTCACAAAAATGGTAGCCCGGCAGCGGGCCTACACAACATTCAGTTTGGTGGTGTATCACCACACCCTCCTATATTTCCATATAAAATATTCACACCTTTCCCCAACATCAACCATGCAGTCCCCACATATACACATAAAACAGCCCAATATGTTCCTTATCATAGCAACCAAATATTGAACTCACCATCCCTTGAGTTCTTAATAACACACACATGTAATTCTTCATCCAAACTCATGCATAAGGAGGACAAAAAAAGGAGCAGTCACCTTACCTCAATTTATGAAACTTTCCCTTTTAACGTGGAATCTTCAAGAACTTCAACTTCCCTTCACACTTAAACCAAGCAAGAAGAGAAAAGTATCTTAATAATTAAGGAAAGTGAGCAGTAGCTTGTGGAAACATTCTGCCTTTTTACTTATACTTGAGCATGAATGACATGTTTTCCTAATCATCCATGGGAGAATTAAGTTAAATCCATAAGTGTTTTCACTTACCTTGTCTTGCAAAGATGAGGGTTTCTTCAAGAACCCTAGAAGAAATCTAAGGTTGTTGTTTTGATCCTTAAGAGAAAAGAGAGAGAGAGCTGAAGTTAATTCTCAATTTATGTGTTTAAATGGAGTGGAAATAGCAGCCAATATTTATCTTATATTGAGCTTTCTTCACCTTTAAGAATATCCTCTAGAACTTCCATCTTTTTAGGTTCATTTTCAGCCACTTATTGGTCAAGTAGGTGATGCACCTACTTGTCCTTTTCCTTAATTGGGATTAACTTACATTGGGCCTTGGCAGATTTGGCTGCTCGGTTTTTAATTTCATTTTCATTTTATTTAACTTAGTTTGGGCCTCAAGTGAGTCCATTAGCATAGGCCCAAATCTGATCCATAAACCTTGGCCTTTTTAACTAGATCCATATAGCTCAAGTAAGTGATGCACCTAGTAGCTTAATTAAGCCAAGCAAACAGCTCTGATGCAATACAGATTGCCTCAACAACATTCACTCAATGCATTGAAGGGTTGCTCACGAAGCTAGGGGTTCTCGAGCTTATATTGGGGGCAAGGAGGGGATCACATGCGTGGAAAATAGCTTGGGGAAACAAAGGGACAACTTTGCACCTGTGGCGAGCAGGAGTCCAGTTGGCGCGTTGCTAGAGATGGAGTCCAAGCAGGAACCATCGCCGACCAGTCGGCACTCCGCCTAGTCCATTAGGTGAGCCCGACTTGGCTCGCCCTTTGGCCACTTCGGGTCACTTTTGGGCCCTTTTATGTAATAAAGTCCTAAAACTATAAATAGGCAGTTTAGGGTCATTTTTAGGGAGACTTGTTTGAATATCGATGTTGAAAAACTGAAACTCATGTTTCAGTGTCTGAGAGCTTGGTTAAGCTTTTGTTGATTGTTGTTTAGAAACGTCGGTTGCTTGGGATATCGATTCCCTCGAGTTCGTCGTAAGAGTTAGGTACTTCTTGTAGGATTAACGAATTGAGGTCTTAGGGTTTAATATACCCTTCAGTTGCTCTTTGTTTCCTCTTTTTGTGTCTATCTATTTATCCTTTATTTATTGTATTTTTTATTTCCGCATTGTATTGTGATTCCCCTTGTGAGAATTATTTCATTTGAAATACAATGCGGAAATAAAAAATACAAGAAATAAAGGATAAATAGAGACACAAAAAGGGGAAACAAAGAGCAACCAAAGGGTATATTAAACCCTAAGACCTCAATTCGTTAATCCTACAAGAAGCACCTAACTCTTGCGACGACCTCGAGGGAATGGATATCCCAAGCAACCGACGTTTCTAAACAACAATCAACAAAAGCTTAACCAAGATTTCAAACACTCAAACATGAGTTTCAGTTTTTCAACATCAATATTCAAACAAGTCTCCCTAAAAATGACCCTAAACTTCCTATTTATAGTTTTAGGACTTTATTACATAAAAGGGCCCAAAAGTGACCCGAAGTGGCCAAAGGGCGAGCCAAGTCGGGCTCGCCTAATGGACTAGGTGGTGCGCCGACTGGTTGGCGATGGTTTCTACTTGGACTCCATCTCTAGCCACACTCTATAACTTTGGGTGGTCTGGGGGTCATCGCCCAAGGCATTGGGCGACGCGCCAATTGGACTCCTGCTCGCCAAAGGGGTAAAGTTGTCCCTTTGCTTCCCCAAGCTATCTTCCACGCATGTGATCCCCTCCTTGCCCCCAATATAAGCTCGAGAACCCCTAGCTTCGTGAGCAACCCTTCAATGCGTTGAGTGAATGCTCTTGAAGCAATCTGGATTGCATCATTCTCTCCTTCTTGAAAAGGATTCATCCTCGAATCCAAACCTTGCAAAACCATTAGGGGAGAAAATAACCACAAGGTCTCATGGAATGAGGGTTAGCGTTAGCAATAGCTATCCTAGCGCCATGCTAAGGATGCACAAACTTAATATATAACCAAGCATCAAAAAGATCAACAAAGGGTTTGTAACCCATCAAAGGAAGAGACACTTGGCTACTTAAAAAACTTTGACAAAGGGGTAGAGAGAAAGAACCAATACAATTAAGCAACCACACATGTAAACCCACATTGGTTCCACATTTCAACAAGCACAATCCCTCCTTTAAGTCAAGTAGCACATGAACACTCTCATACCTAAGTGCAAAGGCATAAGTAATGTTGACCCAAATTAAGACTCCATCCAATGCACTAGATAACTTCAAGAAAGTAATTATTCCCAATTCATGAGCGGGTTCAAGTACACAAGTATTCCCCACCCAAATTGGCAAACATACCTCATTCAAGCACATAGGATCAAGTAAAAACACCAAGTAAGAATCATATGAATGACAGATGGTGTTACTTCCACACTCAGCACACTTAAAACCAACGCCGGGGTCAAATGGAAAAGGATTGCATAACATCAAGTCAAGGAGACTCTCATTTGCTCTATTGATATCACTACTAACATAAAATATGCTACCCACACAAGTATGAGTATCATCATATGCCAATAGATAAAATTGAGTCCTCGAATCCAAACCTTGTAAAACCATATAGATCACAAGCTAGAAGCTTATCCTCATAGCATGATGGGTAGCACAAAGGTTAGCATTAAAAACATTGACCCGAAGCGACTCGAATTCAAGGAACAACCAAGCATCCTCTATTGTCATGGCTATTAAGCCCATAGATGGAGCACAAGGACAATGGCTATTCTTCTCAACAACATGATAATACCACCCAAAAGATGATATCTACTCAAGTTCAAAAACTCTCAAACATTCACCGGGATCAAATTGATAAAAGGTCCACATAACTGGATCATACCAACAAGTATAGACCTCAGTGGAACCCTGATCCACATGCAATGCACCTCTAATGCAACTAAGGGACTCATCATATGCAAAGATATAGTAAAGGAAGGTACAAACTTCACCTTCTCTTGGCAAATATCTCCTACCCCCATAAGATGCATAATCAACAAAATCATGCTCAAAATAAGAGTAATAAAAAGGATGTAGGAAACTACCCTTCCCCATACACAGGTTCCTCAAATGGATTGTAATCCCTCAAGAAAGACTTTCCATCATAGGGAAATGTATCAACAATTTCACCCACATTATGCCTTCCATTACGACCAAATATCCCCACACAAATACCACAATTCAGCTCACTACCGGGGTCAAATGGAAAGGAAATCCATGAATTTGGATCAAGTGCACCTCCTTTTACCAGGTTGGCACTCTTACCTTCCAACAACATACTCCACTCAATAACATGAGTATCATGATATGCAAACAAGTAATAGAGAAAGGTGCTGCCTAAATACACTTCAATCAAGGGGTTTCCAACTTTAGCCTCCACTCTAGATACTAGAGGATCACAATTCATACGAAGCATTGGAACACACAAAGATGAAGTAGCAGTTAACACATAGGCATTCCCTTTCAACTTAACACTACCCTTCCCTATAAATGTACTATCATCTTCACAGAAGAGATTTCCATCTTTAGGAAGTGTGTAATTACACCACAGTGGATTCTCAAACAATTTAACAACATTTGTGAGCATTCCACCTTTGGAAATTGGGTCATCACATCATAGAGGATTCTCAAACGATTTAAAAATATTTTCATCAAACAAGAAGGCCATATTGGAAGCATCATCACACTTATGGCATGGAGAGAAATAAACCATCTTGGAAAGCACACAATAACCACTGAGCTCATCAATCATGTAATCTAATCTAGGGATAGGATGGCGATATCTTACGATGATTTTGTTGATGGCCCGAAAAACAACACTCATGCGCCATGCTCCATCTTTCTTTGGACCCAATAGAACCGGAACAACGCACAAACTTGTACTTTCCTTCACATAGCTCTTGTTGAGGAGTTCCTCAACTTGCCTTTGTAGCACTTGGATATCTTCTGGATTATAAATAAAGGCTAAAAGGGCACTCATCAGGCAGCCCGGCCCATTTCCTATTTCGCTTTGCCGCCTATTAAGAGATTCGATAAGCCGGTTTGGTTAGACATTGTGAGCCCGGCACGAAGTCAATTTGGTGCTCAATACCCCGGAGAGGGGGCACTCCACTTTACAGTCCCATTAAAAGGGCTTCATTAGAATCCTGCAAAAGAGAGGAAATAGAATGGGGAGGAGAAGAATTAGAGGGGTTAGCTTGCAACACATGATCCTTATGTGAGGCAAGGATCAATGAACTTTCGATTTCCACACCCTCCCTTATCTCTTTGTGCTCAGCCAACAACAATTGCCTTTTTCCTTTCAACTTCCTCCTTTCTTCTTCTTCTTGGCCTTCAACCTCCACATGTTCCTCCTCCTTCTTCCTTTTATTCCTCAACTCATCCATCTGTTGATACATCTTAATGACTTGAGATGGTGACATAGGATGAAGGACATGTTTACGTCCATTATACACAAGTGAATATGTGTTGTTTCTCCCATCATGTTTTGTCGAACGAACATGTTGCCAAGGTCTCTCGAGTAGTAAATGACAAGCTTTCATTGGGATCACATCACATAGGACCGCATCTTGGTAATTCCCAATTTGAAACTTGATCAACACTTGTCTGTCAACTCTCAATTCTTCACACTCATTCAACCATTGAAGTTTGTAAGGCTTAGCAAGCTTAGTGGTAGGAAGCTTCAAGAAATCCACCATAACGGTGCTAGCAAGGTTTGCACAACTTCCACTGTCAATGATCAAGGAACATACATTACCCTGGATGAGGCACTTGGAATGGAAAATATTCTCTCTTTGACTTTGGTCACTCATGGCCTTGCTAGTCATAGTTCACCTTACCACATATGTTGGTAGTGTGAACTCTCCTTCTTTGGGCCAAGCCTCATCCATTCTTGAGAGAGTACCCTCTATGGAAGTCAAGTGTCCTCTTATGTGTCCAATTGTCTGACTTATATCCGTAAGCGCTCCATGATAGATTCCAAGGTAACCTTCCCTTTAGGTGGGTAGGTCTCACTTCCGGTTGCCATGGTACCTAGAAATTAAGACAACTCAACAAAACATCAAGCAACATTAGCGTTAGTAAAATGAACTCACAATCACTCGTGTTTACACACCTTTGATTGCCTCTCAAATTGGCGCGGCTAATGTTGAAGATTGCTTATACTCGGTTGATCACAAATGTGTCAATCCTACTCTTGGTCAGAATGGATTTTTGTTTAAAGAAAAGATGGACGACTCGATTAAAGCAAAACAGACTTGAATCAAGAAGTTATCTACGAAGTAAAATGAGTAAAAGCACGAAAAGAAAAGACACTAACAAAGAAGTGAATTCAAGAACCAATAGTCAACAAGTAGAGTAATTACGAGTTGAAAATCAGTTTAGGAATCTTGACAATGAACTAGAATCAAAAGAAAAGAAACTAGGAATTAGAACCTGAGATTAGGGTCATAAAACTAGTTTCAGATCACCAAATGGCCTGTTTTCTACCCCAAAAGTGAAGTTCAGCTCGCCAACTTGAAGATGGGATTGCCAAACTTGACAATCTACCAAGGCAACTCGGTGATCTGGGTGGAAGTTCGGCGATGCGTCGAGTGGACTCGGCGAACCAGGCTGAGTCCGCCAAATTTTCCAGTAGCACCAGCCAAAACAAGGCCAAGTCGGTGACCTAACTGCCCAAAGGGTGAGGCGCCGAGTGGACTGGGTGATCCAAGTCGGGGCTCGCCCAATGTCCTAACGCTGCACCTGCAAAACTCTGAAAATTGAACCTCTGTGGTCCCCCTCTCCCCTTGTCCTTTAGTATTTACCCTTTTTGGTAAATTCCCTTTGTACAAACACTTTTACACTTTCTCTTTCTTCTCTTTTGGAATCAAACTCCTTATTTTTGAATATTTTTCCCTTTGAAGATTTGAATGTTCTTCAAGAACTTCAAGAACAAGATGAAGACCCAAAATAAAACCCTTAAGATTTTTAGCTCGGAATTTCACAAAATTCGAGATACAAGCTCTCCTTGATATGGAGAACAACACCCAATACTTTTTATCCCTCAATTCCCAACCAAAACCTTCATATTTTAAACCCCACTTGTGTCTTCTTCAAGCTTCTTCAACCTCCAATGGTAGATTCTTCAATAGTGAACCAAATCCTTTCTAATCTCAGCCATATCAAATTGTGATAAGAGAAAGCCATTTACGCTTAGAAAAAAAATCCATTTCTAAAAGAATAGAGTGAATGAGAAAGATAAGGAATTTGGAACCGCTAAGGAAAGGGGGTCGGATAAATAGTTGGGGAGTTAAATAGTCTTTTTGGGGATAGAGGGACTTGAACCCTCACGATTTTTAAAGTCGATGGATTTTCCTTTTACTATAAATTTCATTGTTTCCGGTATTGACATGTAGAACGGGACTCTATCTTTATTCTCGTCCGATTAATCAGTTCTTCAAAAGATCTATCAGGACTATGGAGTGAATGATTTGATCAATGAATATTCGATTATTTCTTCAATGTAGAATGGATCTAGACTCGAATAAGGTTAGGGAACACTAATCTAACCTTGGAAACTCCAAAGAAGACTCAAATCTATAAGATCCATTTTGGAAATTCTTCAAAAACGTTTTGAACACTTTTTTTTTGTTTTCGTAACAAACCCAAGACTAGATTCGTAGGAATGAAACTAAGCCTTACTCTGATACCAAATGAAGTAATTCTCAAAAATGGAATCACAATACAATGCGGAAATAAAAAAAATACAAGATATAAAGAATAAATAGATAGACACAAAAAGAGGAAACAAAGAGCAACCAAAGGGTATATTAAACCCTAAGACCTCAATTCGTTAATCCTACAAGAAGCACCTAACTCTTACGACGACCTCCAGGGAATCGATATCCCAAGCAACCGACGTTTCTAAACAATAATCAACAAAAGCTTAACCAAGCTCTCAAACACTCAAACATGAGTTTCAGTTTTTCAACATCAATATTCAAACAAGTCTCCCTAAAAATGACCCTAAACAGCTTATTTATAGTTTTAGTAATTTATTACATAATAGGGCCTAAAAGTGACCTGAAGTGGCCAAAGGGCGAGCCAAGTCGGGCTCGCCTAATGGACTAGGCGGTGTGCCGACTGGTCGGCGATGGTTCCTGCTTGGACTCCATCTCTAGCCATGCTCTGTAACTTTGGGCGGTCTGGGGGTCATCGCCCAAGGCAGTGGGCGACGCGCCAATTGGACTCCTGCTCGCCAAAGGGGCAAAGTTTTCCCTTTGCTTCCCCAAGCTATCTTCCACGCATGTGATCCCCTCCTTGCCTCCAATATAAGCTCGAGAACCCCTAGCTTCGTGAGCAACCCTTCATTGCGTTGAGTGAATGCTCTTGAGGCAATCTGGATTGCATCAAGCTCACTATTTTTATTCCATTTTCTAAATATTAATCCCTTTTGCTTTAACTTAGCACTTAACTTTCAACTTTAAGCTCAATTACCACCTTACTGTCTCGAGTTTAAATACTTTCATCGGATAACTTGCAGTACACATGCTGAAATGTGCAAGACATTACATCACCTTCCTAGCTAGTTTAAACCAACACTAATTATTTAAGAAACATGGTCCCTCACATATCCTATAAGGCTATGTCAAGTATCATACGAATAGAACTAGCATATGCATAATACGGGCTGTTACATCCTTCCCCCCTTAGAACATTCGTCCTTGAATGTTAGCATGGTTATCCAGCCCAAACAAGTTCAAGCCTAAGTTAGTACTACTATTAATCACATAATACATATAGACTTATACTTACTTGTCAACGCCTCAACTAAGCATTTTCATCCTTCTCATCGATCTGAAAGAGATGAGGATACTTCAATTTCATTGCTTCTTCCGCTTCCCATGTAACTTCTTTTATTTGTTGGTTCCTCCATAGTACTTTTACAGAAGCTACCTCTTTATTCCTTAACCTCTTAACTTGTCGATCCAAAATAGCAATAGGTACTTCTTCATAAGTGAGATCTCTCGTAACTTGTACAGCTTCAGTAGGAGTAATACGAGATGGGTCACCTATACACTTTCGAAGCATCAAGACGTGAAACACCGGATGAACTGGTGAAAGCTCTTGTGGTAGCTCTAACTCATAGGCTACTTGGCCAACTCTTCGAATAATCTTATGTGGCCCTATATAGCGGGACTCAACTTTCCTTTTTTTACCAAACCTCATTACCCCTTTCATTGGAGACACCTTCAAGAACACCCAATCTCCTATAGAAAATTCTAGTCCTCTCCTTCTGACATCCGCATATGATTTATGTCAACTTTGAGCTGTTTCTAGTCGCTGCTTTATCACTTTGACTTTTTCCATAGATTGATGAAACATATCTGGCCCAAATAAGGCAGCTTCACCTGTTTCGAACCAGCCAATTGGGGATTACACTTCCTCCCATATAAAGCTTCATAAGGTGCCATTTGGATACTAGAATGGTAGCTATTGTTACAAGCGAATTCAATAAGTGGTAGATGATCATCCCAGCTACCCTTGAAGTCTAATATACAAGTTCGCAACATATCCTCAAGTGTTTGAATTGTACGTTCTTCCTGACCATCCTTTTGAGGGTGAAAGGCTGTACCTCAAACGGATGGTCAGGAAGAACGTACAATTCAAACACTTGAGGATATGTTGCGAGCTTGTATATTAGACTTCAAGGGTAGCTGGGATGATCATCTACCACTTATTGAATTCTCTTGTAACAATAGCTACCATTCTAGTATCCAAATGGCACCTTATGAAGCTTTATATGGGAGGAAGTGTAATACCCAATTGGCTGGTTCGAAACAGGTGAAGCTGCCTTATTTGGGCCAGATATTTTTCATCAAGCTATGGAAAAAGTCAAAGTGATAAAGCAGCGACTAGAAACAGCTCAAAGTCGACATAAATCACATGCGGATGTTAGAAGGAGAGGACTAGAATTTTCTATAGGAGATTGGGTGTTCTTGAAGGTGTCTTCAAAGAATGGGGTAATGAGGTTTGGTAAAAAAGGAAAGTTGAGTCCCGCTATATAGGGCCACATAAGATTATTCGAAGAGTTGGCCAAGTAGCCTATGAGTTAGACCTACGACAAGAGCTTTCATCAGTTCATCCGGTGTTTCACGTCTCGATGCTTCGAAAGTGTATAGGTGACCCATCTCGTATTACTCCTACTGAAGATGTACAAGTTACGGGAGATCTCACTTATGAAGAAGTACCCATTGCTATTCTAGATCGACAAGTTAAGAGGTTCAGGAATAAAGAGGTAGCTTCTGTAAAAGTACTATGGAGGAACCAACGAATAGAAGAAGTTACTTGGGAAGCGGAAGAAGCAATGAAATTGAAGTATCCTCATCTCTTTCAGATCGATGAGAAGGATGAAAATGCTTAGTTGAGGCGTTGACAAGTAAGTATAAGTCTATATGTATTATGTGATTAATAGTAGTACTAACTTAGGCTTGAACTTGTTTGGGCTGGATAACCATGCTAACATTCGAGGACGAATGTTTTAAGGGGGGAAGGATGTAACAGCCTGTATTATGCATATGCTTGTTCTATTCTTGTGATACTTGACATAACCTTATAGTATAGGTGAGGGACCATGTTTCTTATATGACTAGTGTTGGTTTAAACTAGCTCGAAAGGGGATGTGATGCCTTGCACGTTTCAGCATGTGTACTGCAACTTAACTCCAACGAAAGTATTTAAACTCGAGATAGTAAGGTGGTAATTGAGCTTAAAGTTGAAAGTTAAGTGCTAAGTTAAAGCAACCTAAACCCTAAACTCTAAGTACTAAACCTTAACTCTAAACTTGGAACCCTAAACCCTAACCTTGAAATCCAAAACCCTAAACCCTAACCTCAAAACCTTAACCCCTAAAACCTGAACCCTAAAACCAAAACTCTAAACTCTAAAACCACGTTAAGAGATCGCATCCTCATTTCTCAATTTTTTTCTCTCACTACAACATCTCTCTAGGAAAAAGCTCTCAAGTTACAAGGGAGGAGTTCATGGGGCTAGATCCCCCTCCCGATGTCGAAAAATTTCGTTCGAAAGACACAAATTTAGATAACGATGATACGAATCTAACGCAAGTTGAAGCATCGGAAAATTCAAACCACAACTCCGGGAAAACGCCAAAAACAGCCGCGGTCACTGTAGCGTTTTCCCAAGAACAAGTTGCCATGAATCACGAAATCATTTCCAATCCGCCAAGTGATGTTAATTTTCAAAATCTAGCTGATGGAGTTGATAGAGCTATGCCAGATCTACAACATATCCAAAAATTAGACGATTCCACCGTCCCAATTGAGAGC
>JAJONR010003818.1:0-24514 GCA_029582245.1 Solanum etuberosum
AATAGTTTTAACTAACAAAACTAAATTATTGTATGAAAACATGGAAAACCAATATTGGGATATTCAAATTCTACCACTATCATCTCCACGGCCTCTCCCTCCTTCGTTGTTGCCACCGTTTTTACCATTACTAGCATTGTCGTCGTCGCTAACTAGACCTCCCACAATTTGTTGAACCTTGCGATGCCAACACCAATTTAGGTTGTTCAGAAAATATTTTCGCTTGTATTTTTTCTTTGGTGTGAATAATATTCTTATTTGGTCCTTTGTTCCAGGCTCTCCCCCCAAGATTGAAGATTCTATTTTTCTTTTCGGGGAGGAATCTTCTTCTGACATTCCAACATCCTTTTATTTTAAATATTAATGTTGTAAGAATACATAAAATATATATAAAATAATTACGACCAAAAAAATTTAGTGCAAATACAAAATTAGTCGCCAAATAGCTTATAGCTAATAAGTATTTTCTGTTAATCCGTTATTAAATAAGATTATATAATGATAAATTATTTTATTCTAATGATGAGATTTATCAATTTCTAATTCCTATATTTTCTATAGTGGTTTTTTTTATAAAAAAAAACATGTTTTCTATTAGCTAGCGTAACATTAACTTACCTTTTTTTGTGTTTCACATCCCTATTCATGAGGTTGTTCATTGCTTCACCAAGAAACTTTTTGACCACCCTCTTGCCAGAGTTGTTGCTTTTTTTGTTTCTGTGTTACAGACTTCCTTTTCTAGATGGAACGTTCAACCTTTCTTTTTATGGAATGATTTTTAATAACCCCAACCTTTGGATTAATAAGAAATTTTTAATAAGAATAAGGTAAATGTGTTTGAGTTTTAACATGACAATAAAAGTTAGTGTCATATTGTTAGGAGGTCGTTATGGAAATTACTTCTTGCAGAAATGCAACATAAGACGTGGTAAATACTTCTTGCAGAAATGCAAACTGGACAACTAAACTATAACAATACTATCACATTCAAACTTATTTGGGTTTTATATTGCATATTTTGAATGCGCGCAAGAAGTATTTACCAAGTCTTACGTTGCATTTCTGCAAGAAGTGATTTCCATAACGAGTTCCTAACTATATGACACTAACTTTTATCGTCATGTTAAGATGCAAAGACATTTACATTTTTCTTATTAATCCAAAGGTTGGGGTTATTAAAAAGCACTCCATAAAAAGAAAGGCAGAACGTTCCATCTTGAAAAGGAAGTTTGCAACAAACAATTAGAAAAGCAACAACTATTGCAAGAGGGTGGTCAAAAAGTTTCCCAGTGAAGCAATGAACAACCTCATGAATAGGGATGTCAAACACAAAAACAAGGTAAGTTAATATTACACTAGCAATTAGACAATGTTTTTTTTATAAAAAAAAACCACTATAGAAAATATAGGAATTAGAAATTGATAAATCTCATCATTAGAATAAAAAAAGTTATCATTAGATAATCTTATTTAATAACGGATAAACAACAAATTATCAAAAAATAATTGTTAGCTATAAGATATTTGGCGACTAATTTTGTAGTTGAACTATATTTTATTTATCATAATATTTTTATATATTTTATGTATTCTTACAACATTAATAATTTTAAAATGAAAGGATGTTGGAATGTCAGAAGAAGATTCCTCCCCTAAAAGAAAAATAGAATCTTCAATCTTGGAGGGAGAGCCTGGAACAAAGGACCAAATACGAATATTATTCACACCAAAGGAAAAATACAAGAGAGAATATTTTCTGAACAACATTAATTGGTGTTGGCAAATCAAGGTTCAACAAATTTTGGGAGGTCTAGTTGGCGACGACAACAGAGCTAGTAATGGTGCAAACGGTGGTAACAACGAAGGAGGGATAGACCGCAGAGATGATAGTGGTAGAATTTGAATATCCCAACATTGGTTTTCCATGTGTTCAGACAATAATTTAGTTTCGTTAGTTAAAGCTATTTGTGCCCTAAGTGTTGATGAATTTATCGAAATAAATAACTTTGAGTTTTATTCTATCAGTAAGATTTGGGTTTTCTGGAAACATGATCTTAATTGTTCTATTTTTGCTATAATACAATGTCTATTTGGATGGTTGTTATGTATTGTTTCATAATGTATTGTATTATATGGTGCTCTACTGTTTTAATGAATACAATGTTTGGATAAATTGTATCATTTTATATATCTTTATATAATGTTACCCATCCATGTAGCATCTCCTTGTATTTACGGTTAAGTCGATCACTAATTGGTTCTTATGTAGGATTTGTGCTAACCGCTTGTAGATTATAAATGGTGTAACAGTTAGCTTCACCTTTAGAAGGTTCAATTTGGAAGCTAACATTACGAAAGACTGGTCTTTTCTTCTTCTAATGATCAATCATGTTTTCGGATACTCTCAAAGGAATTATAAGAAACTAAAAAGTAAAGAAAACTCAAGAATAATAGCTGAGAAGTAATGTGGTTTGAGGCTTGAAATATCGAGGACTATATATAGATAATTAAATTGAGAATATTGAAAGTAATTTTTAAGATAGATAAGGATGATATTAATAATATATGATTGTTTTTAGAATTGTTTTTTTTTACGATATTTGGATATTTGGTCAGTACTTATTTATTATTTGTAGAAGGTGGCTCTTTTAGGAAAAAAATCATGAATTTTGGATATTTCGTCAATACTTATTTATTGTTTGTTGAAGACGGAATGGTCGAGGAGAGCTTTCTACTTATCCTGATTTGACTAAGCTTATCTAACATTAAATTTGTTGAGTAGGATAAAATGTGTGGTTACACATATTTAAAAGCAAGTGAACACAAAAGTTTGAACTAAAATATATTAAAAAATTATAGGACTGGGGTTGGGGGGGCGGGGAGATTATAGCAAAATAAAAAAGAATTAAAAAATTCTTTGTTTTCTTTTTTGAACTATATATATGAACAAAAGACGTAATACATAAATATGTCATTGAACTTGACCTCAGTTTGCATCTATGCTCTCCAACTTTTGGTGTGCACAAGTAGACACTTAAATTTTTATGATGTTGAACAGGTATATACATGCGTCCTACGTGGCATAATTCATGTAGGATACCCCGTCGGGCATGATTTTACATGTATGACGCCAAGTAGGACGTGTGTATCTACTTGTTCAAATCTATACAAGTTTAAGTGTCTACTTGTGCACACACAAAGTTGGAGGGCATAAATGCCAAATAAATCTAAGTTAAAGGGCACATTTATGCATTATGTCTAAACAAAATGGTGATTCCTTAGGCAACATTTTGAACTTACTTGCTTATGAGAAGATAAAAATGTCACCTTTGAGCTGTACGATTCTTAAAATTAGAAGAAATTGAGTTCTTTCAAAAGACATTTCCTTTCAAGATAACCTTTTAATATTTATATTCCTATCTGATTATGTTTTACCGAAAGAAATATCTTTGTGAGTGATCTTAGTAAGATTGAAGATAAAAAATAAGAAGTAATATCATTAGTTATAGTGTGGAACACACAAAAGTTGATGAGTTTAAAATATTTGTTTTGATTATGTTCAGGTGTTTAGATAAAACATCACAAAGTGCATGGGCCGGAATGTCAAATCTGAACAAGTATAAGAATTTTTCAGCCATTGCGTCGTTGTAAAAGTTAGATATGTTGGAATAATAATTTAAAATTGGAGTAGGAATCCTAGATTGTTTAGAATTTATTTTTTTTGGTACTTATTTAATTAATGTCTCGTTAGGATTTGTTTTCCCTATTTTATATAGTAATAGGTTTTCTAGTCCTAGTTTAATTTGGTTTCATACTTTTATAAATAAGGATGTTGCTGGTTATTTCAATAGACAGAAACATGCAGAAACATACAAAATATATAGAACTTGAAGTAAGATTCAAGAACTTTTGATTTTGTAAATAAAATACGATTCTTCAAATTGGTATTAGAGCTTCTATCATCCTGGTAGAGAATAAACGAGTTTTCGCTGCCGGCGGACGGCTATGACCCATATAAGTTGCCAAATAAAATTCCTTGACTCAATTACTCGACATTTAGATAATTAAGAGTAAAATCCTAAAAATTTCTAAGTTAAGACTCGAACCATTCTTCATTTGTGAATAAGATTTTACCGAGTGATTCCTAATTTTCTTGGTGTTAAGGTCACTAGATGTAACACCTCGGATTTCAAAAAGAATTAAAGGGAAATTCGTTCAAGTCACCCATCAGTTTTGAGTTTTGGGTCAACATCAATTGACCATATCTTTTAGCACATAAAGAGTTAGGTGGCCCATGACCTATCAAATTGAAAGTCTCTGATTCTCTTTTCAACGCCACCATGTTTGCTAAATTTTGAGCTCTGAGTAAAAAGTTATGCCCGTTTGAGTGAAGTCTCTCCATTTAAGGCTTTCCAGTCATTTTAGGAAAGGGTATTTAGGTATTTTCCTTTTCCACATTTGTCGTAGAACGTTTTTCCTGACCTAATAAAGGGTTAAATCAGATTCTAAAATACCAATTCACGTTCAAAGCACTTTGATTTTTAAAGCGAAGTTTCAAGAACTGGAAAACAGGGTTTTCAAGCGTTCATTCAATAGTTAAGGAAATTTGCCAAGAACAATCATTCTTTCCAGGTATGTGAGGTTTTCCATAGTGATGGACTTGTTCGTCCTCACGCCACTGATGTAGTTCCTCCATAAATTCATCCATCAAATCGTGTATGTAAAGACTCTTGAGTAGTTCTTGAGTTTTTGCCCCATTCTTTAACAATTGAGGTTTTGAGTTCTTGAGGTGAGGGTCTTGCGAATGAGTGATGTTTCTTGATAGATTTTGAGTAAGATCTTGATAATTTCTTGTTTGGTTTATGAATCATAGAGAGTTTTGAAGAAACCAATCGATTCTAGATGAGTTAGGACCCGAAATTGAACACAAAAATTTGTCATCGATTCTAGATGAGTTAGGACCCGAAATTGAACACAAAAATTTGTCAAATTTCTTGGTCCGGGCTGGGGTAATGTGCCCCCATAGCGCCAAGAGGGCTGGGGAAATGCCCCCCCATAGCGCCAGTAGGGCTAGCGCTATGCGCCATTGATTCTTGAGAGGTCCTACATATCCTAATCATTAATACTTGAGAGGTCCTACATATCCTAATAACATCTCTTAATTTAAACTTTGAATTAAAGTAAGGTTAAGAGGAAAGTTCAAGAGGTCTTTTTTAAGTCATGTTGAGAAGTCTTTTGCAATTAACTATAGACTTGAACTAAGTCTTGAGTAAATGAGTTTGAGGATAAGAAGAGTTGTATTCATGAGCTTACATTGTTATTGAGATCCTTGGAGTTGAGTCGTTCATGCCCATAATTCTGCATGAACCCTATGAAGTAAGTATTCTTGAGATGAGTATTATAGTTGAGTTCTGAGTACTGAGTTTCCATATTGTTATTGAGATCCCCGAGTTGAGTCATTCATGTCCATAATTCCGCATGAACCCTATGAATTGAGTTATAAATCTTGAGAAACTTTTTAAAGCCAATACCTGAGTTTTAAACTGAGTTTTTAGGGAGTAAAGATGAGTTTTGAGAAAGAGTTTTTAAAAGATGATTAATATGACAGTTGAGTATGCCATCAATGTTTAAGCTGTATGGTATCAAGATATGCCATCAAAGTTTATGCAGTATGACTTCCCGAGTCATCAATGTTCATTCACAATATTATTTTGATATATTTTTTTAAAAGAATCACCCTATGTTAAGTAATTTGTGATTTTGAGCTAGGCTTGAATATAGTAAGAACATACAGTTAGGCTCAAACCTTGGTATGAGTAGTCTGATACCCTTGTGGAAATTATGAGTTGCAGCCAATGAGGAGTAGTAATAAGAAAGAAGAGCATAGTTGAGAAGTGTTTCTGAGCTTGAAAGCTGCCAGCCATATCAGTCAAGGCATATTTTTCTATTCTTACTTCATACCCAGATACCTTTGTTTTAGGTAAACATAACTTCAAATATAGAGTGACTATGTTCAAACTTATATCGTTCTTGTCTTATGTCCCATAGATAGTTCCAAACTCTTAGTAGGAATTAGTTCCGCCTATGTTAGTAGGCAAGTTCAGAAGTTAGAAAGATAGAAAGAGTAACCCATTTCCATTCTCAGTCCAGCCGTCATTCGAGGACAAATGATCCCAAGGGGGAGATATTGTAAGATCTCAAAAATTTCTAAGTTAAGACTCAAACCATTCTTCATTTGTGAATAAGATTGTACCGAGTGATTCTAAATTTTCTTGGTGTTAAGCTAGATGTAACACCTTGTATTTCAAGAAGAACTAAAGGGAAATTCGTTCAAGTCACCCATCAGTTCTAAGTTTTGGGTCACCTTCAATCGACCATATCATTAAGCACATAAAAAGTTAGATGGCCTATGACATATCAAATCGAAGGTCTCTGAGTCCTCTTTTTAACGCCACCAACTTTTCTAAATTTCAAGCTCCGAGTAAAAAGTTATGCCCAATTGAGTGAAGCCTCTCCATTTACGGCATTCCAATAGTTTTAGGAAAGGGTATTTTGGTCTTTTCCTTTTCCCCACTTGTCTTAGCACGTTTTTCCTGACCTACTTAAGGGTTTAATCAGATTCTGAAATACCCATTCACGTTCAAAACACTTAGGGTTTTTAGAGCGAAGATTCAAGAAGAGGAAAAAAGATTTTTCAAGATTTCATTCAAGAGTTGAGGAAATTCGCCAAGAACAATCGTTCTTTCCAGGTATGTGAGGTTTCCTGTAGCATCCCGCCTTAGAAAGAGCTAAATTTAGAAAGAATTAATTTGGAAAGAGACAAATCTGAAATTTTTCAAGTTATGCTTAAGTTGTGAGTTTTGGTCAACTTCAAACGACTATAACTTTCAGTACAAGTTGATTTAAGTGGCCCATAAGATATCAAATGAAAGGTCTTGGAATCCTCTTTCCAACGCCACTGGGGTTGCTAAATTTTAAGCTCGTATGAGGGAGATATGCCCGTTTGAAGTTAGCATGTCCAGTTAAAGAAAGTTACCCGAATTAATAATGGGTATTTTTGTCTTTTCCTTACCCCATCAGAATAAAATGATTTTTAGTAATATTTTGGGGTCAAATATGATTTGGGTCAGTTTTACAATCCTAATTTACGCTTAGGGTTTTGAGAAGAGTTCAAGAAGAGGAAAAGAGGAGGAAAGGAAGAAAAGATCAAGGTTCTTGTGAAATCGAGGATTTGTTTCACCAAATCGAGGTATGTAAGTTTTCATAGTGTTGGATAGTTCACCCATATGCAATCATGATTTACATATTCGAATCCATCCATAAAGATTGAGTATATTTGAGTTCTTGATGAATTCATGATGAGTTCTTGAAGTTTGTGATCTATTCTTTAAGTATGAGGTCTCGTTGAGTTCTTGCGATGCGGATCTTCTATTTGAATATCGTTGTTATGTAATTTATAGTAGATTTCATTGTAATTATGTTGGGTCTAAGAATTCGTAAGAGTTTGAGGGGAATCGTTCAACTCTAGATGAGTTAGAGATGAAATCAAAGCAAGAAAATTCATCGAAATCTGAGCAAGGGTTGGGGTGCCGCGCCACTCAGTGTGCCCCAACTAGTGCTCTGTAGTTTGGGGCTTGGTGCACCGCGCCACTCAGTGTGCCCCAACCCACCTTCAGTAGTTTAGGGGCTGGCGCCCCACGCCACTCAGTGCGCCAGGGTCGCCAGGTCCCCTACCCTTCCAACCTTCTTTCCGTCTGAGTTCTTTTAAAGTGTAGCTTCACTCCCTATTGATTCTATCTACTCTAAACTACATCTAAATATCGAGAGATCATTCATAACATGAATCATAGCCCTTGAATTCATAATTCAAATTCAAGGTAGAGTTAAGAGTCAAGTCTTGAGAGTTCTTTCGAGTCTTATTGAGAAGTCTTTTACAATTTTTAAAACTTTTTTTAAGACTTGAGTACTTGAGTTGAGGAAGAGTAGAGTTGAGTTTCATTTATTAAAAATGAATATATGGAACATAAGTATTCCCAAGAGTAAATGTTTTCACATTTAAGAAGTGGGGAAACACAGATTTCCAAATGAGTTAATGAGGAGTTTTTGAGTACTATATCTTTTAAGAAAAGCCTTTTGAGTAATAATCTCAGAGTTGAGGATGAGGAAATATTTTTTTTAAAACATATGAGCTAAGTTATACTTTTGGAGTAGTATTGAGCACCGATATGGAGAGAGTTCACACAACTCACAGCCCCCATAAACTATGTAGCCAAAGTGGGTAGAAAGGGTCATACCTTGTAGATGATTCCTTATTGTTTTTTAAGCATAGCTTAGTGGATTCACTTAGTTGAGGAGTTCTATACCCTAGAAAGGTATAGGACAGTTCTGGCAGTGTGGAAGAGACAATGTATTATCACATAGCTCATAGTGATGGTTGTCAGTTATAGAATCTTCCAAACAGAGTTTAATTTTTATCTTTATATACAAACTGAGTTATTATTGTATTTTTAAATACATTGAGTTGTTATTTACTATTTTAAATGCTTTATATAAACTGCACTTTTATCATCATTTTATATTGCATTGAGTTGAGTATCCATGAGTTGAGGTTAAGTTGAGTAGAGTCTAGGTGAGTATGTTTCCTCTTTATCAGTTCAAGCTTGCAGGTTATGTTCAGTATTCCCCTTACATGCTCGTACATTCCATATACTAACGCCCTTTGGCCTACATCTTTCATGATGCAGATACAGGTAACCAGGATCATCAACCAACACTTCATTGATCCAGTTGAGTTCCATAGTTGCTTGGTGAGCCTCCTTGCTTCCGAAGGATCCCTTATTGATTTACAGTATTTATGTTTTGTTAGGATAATCGGGGGTCTTGTCCCGATATACCTCATAGTAATAGAGGCTTCATAGATAGACAGACAGTAGTTCATGAGTCTTTTAATTTTCAGTTGTTGATGTTCTAGACTTGAGTTGCCTCTTTGTCTAGTGAGTGTTTTATTTCTAAAATATTCTGAGTTTATCATTTGAGACAGTTGAGTAAAGCTTTTCTTTGAGTTCTTTTAAATGTTAAGTAAGTCTTCCGCTGAGTATTGAGCCAGGCCAAGGGTTCGCTTGGGGCCAGCAATGGTTCTCAAGTGCCGGCCATGTCCAGAGTATAGGGTCGGGGTGTGACAAACTTGGTATCAGAGCACAGAGTTCAAGAGTCCTAGGGTGTCTATGAAGTCATGTCTGTAGAGTCCAAGTTATCAGTGTGAAGCGCACCACTTCTATAACTAGGAGGCTACAACATTTAGGAACTATCTCACTTCTTCCATACTCTTTTCGTGTGATAGAGTTTAATTCTATAAAGTTTCTTTCTAATTCGTGCTTGCGCGTATCTTTCAGATTATGCCTCTACGAAGAGCTGTCCGAGGTCGTCCTGCTAGGAGGAATGTTGATCCTCAGGATCAAGGGGTCCTCAATTCACCAAAAGTGCAACCCCAAGGAGAGATCACTAATGCTGAGTTCCGAGATGCTATCCGGACGTTGAGTCAAGTGGTTACCAACCACGCTGGGCAACAGAGAGGGGTTCGACAGCATGTGGCTGATACAGCCAGGATTCATGAGTTTCTAAGGATGAATCCTCCAGACTTCACCAGTTCAAGTGTCACTGAGGATCTGGAAAACTTTATGGAAGAGTTGCAAAACGTGTTTGAGGTCATCTATGTTACTGATGCTGAGTGAGTGGAACTAGCTGCATACCAACTGAAGGGTGTTGCTAGAGTATGGTAAGATCAATAGAAGAAAAGTAGAGATAAGGGTGCACCAATTGTGAGCTGGCTATGTTTGAAGAGGCCTTTATGGGGCGTTTCTTTCCCCATGAACTTAAACAGGCAAATGTTAGGGAATTCCTCACTCTTAAGCAGGAATCCATGAGTGTGCATGAGTACAACCTCAAGTTCACCCAATTTTCCCGCTATGCTCCGGAGATGGTTGATGGTATGAGGAGCAGGATGAGTTTATTTATATATGGGTTGTCTCGTCTGTCAAGAAAAGAGGGTAAGGCTACGATGTTGATATATGGCATGGAAATAGCATGATTTATGATCCATGTGCAACAGGTTGAGGAAGATAAGCTGAGAGATAGGGAAGAGTTCTGAAACAAGAAAGCTAACACAACAGGGAACGATTCTAGGCAGCAAAAGTGTAATGTCAACCGGTCATCTTTCCAACAAAAGAAAAATGAACCTGCTCCAACGTCTGCTAGTGCACCTGCACCAACGAACAGAGGTGAGTTCAAGAATCAGAATTCGCAGAACTTCAAAGCTAGACCTGTACAGTCTCAAGGTAGCGTGGCACAAAGAGGTAATGAGACTCCTGCATGTGCTAAGTGTGGTAGGATTAACCCAGGAACGTGTCATGATGGCTCCACTGGTTGCTTCAAATGTGGTCATAAAGGTCACTTTATGAGAGAGTTCCATAAGAACAGGCAAGGTAATGGCAATGGGGGAAATAAATCCTAATCTTCTTCAGTGGCTTCGTCAAACAGAGCTGCACCTAGAGGAGCTACTTCAGGTAGAGGCAGATGGGCAAACCATCTGTATGCTATTACCAGTCACCAAGAGCAACAGAATTCACCAGATTTTTTCAAGGGTATGATCAAAGTCTTTACTTTTGATGTTGATGCATTGCTAGATCCAGGTGCGAGTCTATCTTTTTTGGCTCCTTATGTTTCTATGAATTTCGATATCCTTCCTGAGCAACTTCTTGAGCCCTTCAGTGTTTCTACACCTGTTGGTGAGTCTATTCTACCTAAGAGAGTTTATTGTGATTATACCATTTCTGTCAATCACAAGGACACCATGACTGACTTAGTCCAATTAGACATGGTAGATTTTGATGTTATTCTAGGTATAGACTGGCTTCATGCCTCTTATGCCTCAGTTGATTGTAGAACTTGAGTAATTAAGTTCCAGTTTCCTAATGAGCTTGTTATAGAGTGGAGGAGTAGTTCAGTAGTGCCTAAGGGTCATTTTATTTCATACCTTAAGGTGAGAAAGTTAGTTTCCAAGGGGTGTGTCTATTACTTAGTCCGAGTTTATGACTCTACTGTTGAGAAACCACCTATTCAGTCAGTTCTAGTTGTGAGTGAGTTTCCAGTAGTCTTTCCAGATGATCTTCATGGAGTCCCTCTAGAGAGAGAAATAAACTTCTGTATAGATATTCTTCCTGATACTCAAACTATCTCTATTCCGCCATATAGAATGAGTCCAACCGAGTTGAAAGAGTTAAAAGAGCAGTTGAAAGATCTCCTTGAAAAAGACTTCATTCGACCTAGTGTCTCACCTTGGGGTGCTCCGATCTTATTTGTGAGGAACAAAGATGGTTCTCTTCGGATGTGTATTGATTACTGCAAATTGAACAAGGTTACTATCAAGAATACGTATCCTCTTCCGAGAATTAATGATCTGATTATTCAACTTCAGGGTGCCACTTGTTTTTCTAAGATAGACCTCAGATCTGGCTATCATCAGTTGAGAGTAAGAGAAAGTGATATTCCTAAGACATCATTCAGGCCCTGCTAAGGTCATTATGAGTTCCTAGTCATGTCTTTTGGTTTGACTAATGCTCCTGCAACATTCATGGATCTTATGAACAAAGTGTTTAAGCTATATTTGGATATGTTTGTTATTGTGTTTATTGATGACATCCTTATTTATTCGAGGAATGAGGAGAATCATGCTAGTCATCTCAGAGTAGTTCTCCAAACTTTAAATGATAGAGAGTTGTATGCTAAATTCTCTAAGTGTGAGTTTTCGCTTGATTCAGTAGCCTTCTTAGGCCACATGGTTTCTGGTGATGGGATTCGAGTTGACACTCAAAAGATTGAGGCAGTGCAGAACTGGCCTAAACCCACATCTCCAACTGATATTAGGAGTTTCTTGGGATTGAATGGTTATTATAGGAGGTTTGTCGAGGGGTTCTCATCTATTTCATCCCCATTGACAAAGTTGACTCAGAAGAGAGTAAAGTTTCAATGGTCTGAAGCTTGTGAGAAAAGCTTTCAGAAATTAAAAACTAGGTTGACTACTGCCTCAGTATTGACTATAATAGAAGGTACGTAAGGTTTTATTATGTATTCCGATGCGTCTAGAGTTGGACTGGGTTGTGTATTAATGCAAAATTGCAAGGTTATAGCTTATGCCTCCAGACGGCTTAAGATTCAAGAGACGAATTACCCAACCAGTGATATAGAGTTGGTTGTTGCAGTGTTTGCTTTGAAAATATGGCGTCACTGTCTTTATGGTGTTCATGTAGATGTGTTCATCAATCACAAGAATCTTCAGTATGTATTCAGTTAGAAAGAGCTTAATCTCAGACAAAGGAGGTGGTTGGAGTTACTCAAGGATTATAACATGAGTATTCTCTATCACCCAGGTAAGGGTAATGTTGTTGTTGATTCTTTGAGCAGGTTATCTATGGGTAGTACTTCCCATGTTGAGGAAGGCAAGAAGGAATTAGCCAAAGATGTGCACAGACTTGCACGATTAGGAGTCTGGTTAATGGATTCCAATGAAGGAGGAGTGGTGGTAATGAATGGGGCTGAATCATCATTAGTGTCCGAAGTGAAAGAGAAATAAGACCCATACCCTATTTTGCTTGAGTTAAAGGCAAATATTAATAAGCAAAAAGTGATGGCTTTTAAACAAGGGGGAGATGTTGTATTAAGGTATCAAGGTAGATTGTGTGTACCAAAGGTGGATGAACTTCAAGAGAGGATCATGGAGGAAGCTCATAGCTCCAGATAGTCTATCCATCCGGGTTCCACAAAGATGTACCCTGACTTGAGAGAAGTCTATTGGTGGAGTAGTATGAAGAGGAGTATTGCAGAGTTCGTTTCTAAGTGCCTGAATTGCCAACAAGTCAAGGTAGAGCACCAGAGGCCCGGTGGTATGGCTCAGAACATAGATCTTCCGGAATGGAAGTGGGACATGATCAATATGGATTTCTTTACTCGTTCATCGCGGTCTCGAAGACAGCATGATTCGATTTGGGTGATTGTAGATTGGATGACTAACTCAGCCCATTTCTTATCGGTAAGGACTACTTTTACAGCAGAGGATTATGCCAAGTAATATATTCAACAGATAGTAAGACTTCATGGAGTTCCGGTGTCCATTATTTCAGATAGAGGTGCGTAATTCACCGCACAATTTTGGATGTCTTTCTAGAAAGGTTTGGGTTCCAAGGTAAATTTGAGTACTACTTTTCATCCGCAGATTAATGGTAAAGAAGACCGTACAATTCAGACTTTATAGGATATGTTGAGGGCATGTGTGATCGATTTCAAGGGTAGTTGGGACGATCACTTACCTTTAATAGAGTTTGCTTATAACAATAGTTATCTCTCTAGCATCCAGATGGCTCCCTATGAGGCTCTTTGTGGGAGAAGATATAGATCTCCTATTGGATGGTTTTAGGTTGGTGAAGTTGGGTTGATAGGACCAGAATTGGTTCATCAAGCTATGGAGAAAGTGAAAACCATTCATGAAAGGTTGAAAACAACGCAGAGTCGTCAGAAATCCTATACACATGTTAGGAGAAGAGACTTAGAGTTTGAGGTAGACGATTGGGTTTATTTGAAGGTTTCACTCATGAAGGGTGTTATGAGGTTTGGCAACAAGGGTAGCTTAGTCCCCGGTATATTGATCCTTACAGGATATCCCATAGGATTGGCAATGTAGCTTATGAGTTGGAGCTACCATTAGAGTTAGCAGCGGTTCATCCGGTATTTCACATTTCAATAATGAAAATGTGTATGGGCGATCCTTCACTTATCATACCTATTGAAACTATTGGTATTAAGGATAGCCTATCTTATGACGAGATTCCCGTTCAGATTATGGATCGTCAGGTTCGCAAGTTGATAGCCAAGGAGGTAGCATCAGTCAAGGTCTTATGGAGGAATCAGTTTTTTGAGAAAGCTACTTGGGAGGCTGAGGAGTATATGAAGAATACATACCCACATCTCTTTTCTTCAGGAGAAACTCTAGACCAAGGTAATGACTTTTAGTACAGCACTCTTTTAATTGATATGCTTTTTTGTGTTAATTGCATGTTGGGTGTTTGAGTAGGGTGTTAGATGTTACCACTCTTAGTCTACTTAGAGTGATCTCATTCGAGGATGAATGTTCCCAAGGGGGATATATTCTAACATCCCGCCTTAGAAAGAGCTAAATTTAGAAAGAATTAATTTGAAAAAAGCCAAATCTGAAATTTTGTAAGTTATGCTTAAGTTGTGAGTTTTGGGTCAACTTCAAACGACTATAACTTTCAGTACAAGATGTTTTAGGTGGTCCATAAGATATCAAATGAGAGGTCTTGGAATCCTCTTTCTAACGCCACCAATTTCTCTAAATTTCGAGCTAGTATGAGGGAGATACGCCCATTTGAAGTTAGTTTGTCCAGTTAAGGAAAATTACCCAAATTAATGAGAGGTATTTTGGCCTTTTCTTTACCCCATCAGATTAAAATGATTTTTAGTAATATTTTGGGGTCAAATCTGAATTGGGTCAGTTTTACAATCCTAATTTACGCTTAGGATTTTGAGAAAAGTTCAAGAAGAGGAGAAAGGGAAGAAAAGATCAAGGTTCTTGCGAAATCGAGGATTTTATTCGCCAAATCGAGGTATGTAAGTTATCATAGTGTTGGGTTCGTTCCCCCACACACCAATCATGATTTACATATTCGAATCCATCAATAAAGATTGAGTATAATTGAGTTCTTGATGAATTCTTGATGAGTTCTTGAAGTTTGTGATCTATTCTTTATGTATTAGTTTTCGTTGAGTTCTTGCGATGAGGATCTTGTGTTTGAGTATTGTTCTTGAGTAATTTAGAGTGGATTTCATTGTAATTATGTTGGGTCTAAGAATCCGTAAGAGTTTTAGGGGAATCGTTCGATTCTATAGGAGTTAGACATGAAATTGAAGCAAGAAAATTCATTGAAATCTGGGAAGGGGCTTGGGGCGCCGCGCCACTAAGTGTGCCCAAAATAGTGCTCAGTAGTTTGGGGTCTGGCGCACCGCACCACTCAATGCATCCCAACCCACCTTCAGTAGTTGAGGGGCTGGTGCCCCACGCCACTCAGTGCGCCAGGGTCGCCAGGTCCCCTACCCTTCTGACTTTCTTTCCGTCTTAGTTCTTTTAAATTGTACCTTCTATCCCTATTGATTATAACTACTCTAAAATACATATAAACCTCGAGATATCATTCATAACATGAATCATAACCCTTGAATTCATAATTCATAATTCAAATTCAAGATAGAGCTAAGAGTCAAGTCTTGAGAGTTCTTTCGAGTCTTTTTGAGAAGTCATTTACAATCTTTTAAAACTTGTTTTAAGACTGGAGTACTTGAGTTTGAGGATGACGAGAGTAGAGTTATTTTTTTTCAAAATGATATATGGGATCTAAGTATTCCGAAGAGTAAATGTTTTTACATTTAAGATGAGAGAAAACACCGATTTTCAAAAGAGTTCATGAGGTGTTTTGAGTACTATCTATTTTAAGAGAAACCTTTAGAGTAATATTCTCAAAGTGAAGGATGAGGAAATATTTTTTTAAAACATATGAGCTAAGTTATATTTTGGGAGTAGTATTGAGCACCGATATGGGGGAGAGTTCAAACAACTCACAGCCCCCATAAACCATGTAGCCAACGTGGGTAGAAAGGGTCATACTTTTTAGATGATTCTTTATTGCTTTTTAAGCATAGCTTAGTGGATCCACTTAGTTGAGGATTTCTATACTCCGGCAAGGTAAATGATAGTTCTGGCAGTGTGGGCGAGACGCTGTATCATCATTTAGCTCATAGTGATGGTTATTGGTTAGAGAATCTTCCAAATAAGAGTAAATAATATTTTATTGTATTTTTATCCAGCATTGAGTTTTATCTCCTGTTTCATAATGTTTTAAATATTGCATCTATCCTTTTTGCTTTGTATTGAGTTGAGTTGAGGTGAGTATTTCTTCCATCCTTGTCAGTTCAGCTAGCTATTGATTTCAGTTTTCCCCTTACATACTCGTACATTCAATGTACTGATATCATTCGACCTGCATCATTTTATGATGCAAATACATGTGTTCAGGATTATCAGTAGGCGCTTCGTTGAGATCACTCTACACTTCAGTTAGCTTTTGGTGAGCCTCATTACTTTCGGAGGGCTTCACATTTACTTCTTGTTTGGTTAATTTGTTGGGGGTTCTGTCCCGACACTTATCTTGGTACTACAGGCTTCATAGATAGTTTAAAAGTCGAGGAGTCTCTCATTATTTCATTTTATTGTTTATATGTTTTGAGGTCAAATTGAGGTCAAACTATATCTTGTTAATTATTTTCAGACATTATTGGAGTTGAGTTCAAATTGAGTTTTTAAAAGTTTATTTATGCATTTGGAGTTCCCACTTTGCTCGAATTAGTTTTCCGCTTGTAGTCAGCCAGGATGAGGGTTCGCCTCGGGACCAACAATGGTTCTTTTGTGCCGGCCATGTCCAGGGTGTAGGTTCGGATTGTGACATTAAGTTAGCAAAAATTAAGTATTAGCGTAAATTTTTAGTGGAGTTAAGTTTTTATCACTTAAATTTTAGTGTAGTAAAGAAAAATATTTTATTCATAAAATTCAATTTTTGAAAATATCATGAATTAATTAATAAATATTTACAACATTAATTATTTCAGTTGACCATGCATCAATAAACAAAAGAGAGTTACTAAAGAAAATTGTATCTTGCATTTCATGTTATTTATTAAAAAATTATTAGAAGTAGTCGAAAAATAATATACGTAGAAAAAATAATCTATGTCATTTTTTGTGGGATATATATATATATATATATATTTAATGTCTGTCTAATGACTTTTTTACTTTATAATAATAAAAATAAAAACTGGATCACTGCATATATTTTTAGAAAATGTCAACGAAGGTCTTCAAAAATTATTAGTCCATATGAATTTGTATAAACAGCATGGGGAGAAATATGGGGAAAAGACATAAATTTCCCCTTGAACTTTTCCCAAAAAGTCAGTTACATTCTTAAACTATCATAGTGACCTATTACACAACTCTACTACTCAAAAAAAAAAAAATCTTACCCCATAAAACTGACGTGACAAAAAACTAAAACAAAAATAAAAAATAGGCGCGTCAGTTTGAAATTAAGTAAAAAAAGAAGAAGTTAGAATCTTCTTTTCCACCCCACCCCCACACCTCTTCTTCTTCAAACCCCACCCATTGTCCTATTCTTCTTCATTCTTTATTTTCATCACACTTCTTTATTTTTTATTCACAATCTTAAAGCACTTTTTCTTAATTCGCAATTAGGTTTATTCTCATAGATTTGTTAGTGAATAATTGTATTTTATCTAGAAATGTTTCGGCTGATTGTTTCTATCTTTTTCATTTTTTTGACTTTGTTAAAGAATTTTTTGTTGTTAATCAGTTTTTGGGTTTGGTGGTGATAGAAACTTTATGGGTTGGGTGGTGATGGGTGGCGGTTGTCATTAAAAGAGGTAATTCAAAGTGGTGAAGAAGAAAAAAATTATATTAATAATGGTGGTGGTGATATTTGGTGTTGGGTGACAAAGAAGAAGAAGAATCGAAGGTGATATAGTGGTGGTGAAGAGCAAAATCAATAGTGAAGGTGACCAGATATGATTTTTCTGATGAAATGAGAATTGAAATGGGTGGGATTCAGTGATAAATAAGATATAATTATTAGAGAATTAAAATAATTAATTAGGGATTAATAAGAATAAAATATAGTTAACAAAATAAAGTTAATTAATAAAGAAAAGAAAACAAAAAAATTATATTGTGTGACATGGCGCTGATGTAGCGCTAATGTGGCAGCGAGTGTAATAAACCACATAATATGAGAGTGGTGTTACACGTCTCAGGGTTATAATAAATTAACTTTTCAGTAGTAAATGTGTGTAATAGGTCATCGTGATAGTTTAAGCATGTAATAGGTCCAAAAAATATGTAGCATACATATGGACTACTTATGGGGAATATAATAATTGAGAAAAGGTCCAAGTACCCCCTAGACTATGACCGAAATCCCATAGACACGCCTTAACTAAACTAATTTTTTGTTTGTAATTTTGTACACCTTTTTGGCTTACGCGACATCCAAATATCTTCCATGCGCCTCAACTGCATGGAGTCATGGAGTGTGTTGAGTAAGTCAAAAGGTGTACAAAATTATATAAAAATGAGTCAAGGAGGGTAATAGGACCTTAGTTTAGTTAAGATGTGTCTCTGGGATTTCGGTTAAAGTCTAGGGGAATGGGTACTTGTGCCTTATCCCTATAATAATTAACAAAAAATCAATACATACTTAAAAAATTAAAGGCACTACATATATAAGGAAATTTCATGAAGCAAAATGAAGGTTTTGAAAAACAATAGAAATTATTTAAAAGGTAAGTGTGTTTGGTATGGAGGGAAATACTTTTCCATATTTGGTTGGTCAAATATTTTTAAAATTAATTTCTCTAGAGAAACAAACTCCATAAAAATGATTTTCCTGATAAAAATAAGGAAAATAAGTTTCATAAGTGATATTTCAAATTCATTGTCCTCTTCATACTCACCCAACATCCCCAATTCCCATCACTTGACTATCCCACCTTGAACCATCATTCCCCACCCCTTTCCGCCTATAGTATTTTTCTAGATTATATATAAATACTTTTGGAATAATATTTTTTCACTTATCACACACAAGAATATAAATAAGAACTCTATTTATTTACCAACAAAACATTGTCCTCTTTGTTGTTTCCTTGAGAGAATGATTGTTAGTAAAAGTCAGCAACATGTTTGCCTCAATCCAATTATCATGTCTTGATTATGTGGTTTTGAAGGAATTTGACTATTGAATAAAATTATCTTCCATTTGAGGTTTGCTTTTTGTCTCTTTCACATAGAAAATTCATGTATTTTTCGTCACTCCTTTTCAAATTGTTGAGATCTAGATTTGGCATACACAATTGAAATAAACAAAGTTTGATTGAATCTTACATATTGTATTCTAGCAAATATAGAACAACTAATATCCTGTATCCAAAAAACCCAATCTTATTGATAGAACAAAACATAAAGTAAATTCTTTCAAGAAATTCATGAAACACTCGAGGCACAAATACTTTTACTTAAAAATCTAACAAAACATGAAAAACAAATGTTGGGATATTCAAATTCTACCAAGGCCTCTCCCTCCTTTCGTTACCACCACTGTTTGCACCGGATCCATGACCCTCGTCATATCCCATGACATCACTAAATTCATCATTACTAGCTCCACCACCAACGTCGCCACAATTTGTTGAATCCATGAACCTCACGATGACCTATGCCAACACCAATTTAGGTTATTCTTATTATAGTTGTTGCTTTTATGTTTCTTTATTGTAGACTCCCTCTTCCAGATGGAACATTCTCCTTCTTCTTTTTCTGGAGTGCTTTTCAACAACTTTAGCCTTTAGATTAACAACGAAAATTTAGCAAGAATAAAGTAAATTTTCTTGGCGTCTCAATATGACGATAAAAGTTAGTGTCATGTAGTAAGGAGGTCATCATGGAAATCACTTCTTGTAACAATCAGTTTGGTCGATTTATATTAGGACCCTTTTCCCTTAATTAAGTGACACTTGGTGTAGGCTTTAAATGTATATCATGACTTGCAAGGATGGGTAATACGTAACTCGAGGTAATTAGATGTGTATTAGAGAAGAAAATCAAAAACTAGAAAGTTAAAATCTTAAGAATTGATTAAAGTCAACATTTGGGGTAAACGAGCTCAGAATCGAGGTTTGAAAGTCCCTATACATCCGAAGGGTGATTTATGACTTCAGCGGATAGTTTGAACAAGTCCCAATGAAATCAAGAGAGATTCAGAAGCTTTAATTGCAAACTAGTAAAATTGAAGATTAAGACATCATCACAATCAAATATGTGCCTAGATACCTCAGCTTGGTATTTGAGCATCCCAACAAGTTCGTAGTGTTGAAATTGAGTTAACAACAATATCAGAAACTTAGTTGAATATTATTGATAGAACTTTCTCCAAATAAATAGAGATTACATATAGAACCGATTCCTAAAAATAAGCAACAAACAGACCCACAACTAATAAATTCCTAAAATCAGTAACAATAAAATCTTCCTAAAGAATAGGTCCACTAAAACCAATTCTTTTATTCGGCTAAAATAAAATACTCAACAGCCTCCCTTAAACTAGATGTTATTCATAACATCAAATTACAATCATTCTCTGAGTAGACACCAAGTAATCCGCGCAGCTTCACAAATCGACCCAACTTAAGATGCTTAGTTAATAAATCTGCAACCTGATCTTCACTTCTGCAAAATACCAACTCTATGACTTTATTATTGACAAGATCTCGAATAAAATGATATCGCACATCAATGTGTTTATTTATCCCATGTAAGATTTGATTCTTGGAGAGCTTGATTGTAGAACTATTGTCACAGTAGATCATTGTTGGTTCTTGCTGAAGCTGATGTAGCATTTCAAGTATTCGTTTCAACCAAATAGCTTGACACGCAGTTGATGCTGCATCAATGTACTCTGATTCAGTTTTTGACAGAGTAACAATTTGTTGTTTTTTTGATGACCACAATACAGCCCCTGAACTTAACATGAACGCATACCCAGAAGTACTTCTTCTGCCATCTAAATCACCTGCATAGTCACTGTCACTGTAACCAACAAGATCAGATTTTCCTTCATTCATATAAAAATACCAAAATCAATGGAACCCTTCACATAACGCAGTATTCTTTTTGCAGCAGCAAGATGAAATTTGGTTGGACATCCCATACATCTTCTAACTAAAGCTATGTCTGGTCTAGTAGCAGTTAAATACAATAAGTTCCCAACAATCTGTTTGAATAAAGTGCTATTAACTTTCTTGCCTTCAGGATCCATTGCCACCTTTACTCCTGGATCAGCTGGAGTACTCGTCGAGTTACAACTACTCATCTGAAATTTGTCCAAGATCTCTCGAGCATACTTCTTTTGCATAGTAAAATTCCTGAAGCAGATTGTACTACTTCAATGTCAAGAAAATAGCTCATCATTCCTAGATCAGACATCTCAAATTCTGACATCATTAATTTCTTAAAATCCTCCATCATACTTTTATCATTTCCTGTGCAAATCAAATCATCTACATATAGTCAAACAATCAAAAGGTTTGATGAGGTATCAAATTTAGTAGTGAATGCTCATATGGACATTTCTGAAATCCCACCTTCAAAAAATAAACCTCTATACGAGTGTACCAAGCTCGAGGTGCTTGTTCAACCCATATAAAGCCTTTTTCAGCTTGTATACTTTCTCTTCACTACCTTGCTTTACATATCCAGGAGGTTGATCAATATATACCCGTTCATGTAACTTACCATGAAGAAATGCTGATTTCACATCCAATTGATAAATTGACCAAGAATTTTGTGCAGCCATAGCTATTATCAGTCGAACAATATCGATCCTGGTGACTGGACCAAACATTTCACTATAATCAATGCCAAACTTCTGAGTGTATCCCTTCACCACTAGTCGTGCTTTGTACTTGTCAACCTCACCTTTTTCATTTAGTTTAGTCTTGTAAACCCACTTTACACCAATGGTCTTCTCGCCTTGTGGAAGATTAGTCAGCTCCCAAGTATCATTCATTTTGATTGATTCAATTTCTACATCCATAGCTTTCTGCCATTTTAAGTCATTTTTTGAATCTTCGTATGCAATAGGATTACAATCTGCAAATAAAATAAGATTAATACTCATCAGATAGTTCATCTCCACTTACATAATCAATCATCCAATGTGGCCTCCTTATTTGACGTTGATTTCGTTCGGTTGTCATTCTTGATGATTGTTCTTAGATAAATGTTGCTACACATTTGATCTATCTTGCTGATTTGGCCCTTCAATAACTGGTTCTACTTCCTCCTCTTCAACATGTATTGAGGTTGGTTGTCTTTCTGCACTATTCCAATCCCATGATTCATCTTCATCAAAAATGACATCACGACTTACCATTATCTTCTTTGTATGTGGATTATACAATCTGTAAGCCTTCTACTCTTCTCTCACTCCAAGGAAAATACATAGGATTCCCTTGTCATCGAGTTTTCTTCGCCTTTCATCAGTAATATGGGTATATAATATACACCCAAAAATCCTAAAATGATAAACATTTGGTTTTTGAGAGGACCAAGCATCTTCTGGTGTCATATTTTTCACAGCAAAAGTAGGGCACCTATTTAATACTTTTTGGGATGCTCCGAGTTGCCAACATGCATCTAACAATGTTCAAAATGGTAAGATTCTTCCTATCAGAAACACCATTTTGTTGTGGTGTATAAGCTGGTGTCAGTTGCCTCCGAATTCCATTCATAGCGGAAAAGCTTGTGAACTCATTGGAATTGAACTCACCACCACGATCAGTTCGAAGAATTTTGATTTTCATTCCTGATTCCTTTTCAACAAAGACCTTGAATCACTTTAATGCGCTAAAAGCCTCATTCTTTTGTTGCAAAAACTGAACCCACGTCTTTCTGCTATAGTCATCGGTAAAAGATATAAAATACCTTTTATTTGTGTTTGAGGCTGGATTAATTGGACCACAAAGGTCTGAGTGAATTAATTGCAACAATTCCTTAGCCCTCCATACTTTTCCTATCGGAAAGGATTCATGATGTTTTTTACCAACAACACAATTTTGACAAACTTTGGTAGTAACATCGATTAGCGGAAGATCACCAACCATATTCCTTTGTTGCAGGGTTATCAAACCATTAAAATTGAGGTGTCCATAACGCATATTCCATAACCATGTAGAGTCAACCATTTTTGTTGTCAAGCATGCTTGGTCATTACTGTGTAAAGGAAATAATTGATTGGCTGCCATTTTAACTTCAAGAATTGTTCCCTTTTGTGGATGTTGTATTGTGCGGTAACCCTTTTGGATAACAATTTTGTAGTTTCTTTCTTGCCACTGCCCAATACTAAGAAGATTTCTCTTTAATTCAGGAACATAAAAAACTCCATTAACTTTGAAAAAATTCCCTTTCACCTACAATCTGATAGTACATTGTCCCATAACAGAAATACTAGAATTGTTTTCCACGCTTGACACTATGTTTAAAAGATTTATCACAATGAAAAGATAAATATTTGTTACTGCACATATGATTGCTACAACATGAGTCCAGATACCACTTATTTGAATGAGATTATTTGTGCGCAAGGTAAGCCATCAACTAAGTTTCTTCTTCTTCTTCTCATTCTTCTCTTTCTTCTCCTTCTTCTCCTCCTCCTCCTCCTCCTCCTCCTTCTTCTTCTTCTTCTTCTTCTTCTTCTTCTTCTTCTTCTTCTTCTTCTTCTTCTTCCATTGTGAGAATGCAAATTAGTTCTGCATTTAGACTGGTAGTGGCCATACCTGTGACAATGATAACACTGTATTTGTGAATTATCAAATGTCGAATCATAAGCAGAGTGTTGATCATTATCGCGTGCATGTCCTCTACCATTTGAAGTCATGTTTTGACCATGTCTTGTTCCTCGACCATGACCTCTTCTAGACCCATTCCTATTGGAAGAATCAAATTGAGTTTCCACTTTCAAAGCTTGTTTTTCCGTAGGAGGAGGTGTCATTGTCTGCTCTGTATTAGTAAAGAGCTTTGTAGTTCATCAATTGTTATTGTATAAATATTCTTTGACTGCTCAATAGAGAATACCACATATGCAAATTTGGAAGACATAGATCGTAGAATCTTTCCGATAACATCAACATCATCCAATTTTTCACCATAAACACGCATCTTGTTAACAATGGTTCATGAATAGGTGAAGTACTCATCTACTGACTCCCCTTCTTTCATGTGTAGAACTTCAAATTGTTTGCGAAGGACTTGAAGTTGTTGCCGCTTCACTCTTGTTGTGCTGGCATACTTCTTTTCATTGAATCCCAAATCTTCTTGGAGGTATCCTTTTGAAGAATGGTATTCAGTATGGGACGATCTATAGCTTGGAATATATAATGTTTAGCTTTGAGGTCCTTCAGTCATTTCTCATCCAAAACCTTCTGTTGAGATTCCGTTATCACCACGCCACGATCTGGTTCACTGAAACCAGTCTCTATAATGCTCCAGAACTCATTTGAACACAAAAAGTTTTCCATCAGCATGCTCCAATGATCATAGTGACCATCAAAGCAGGGAATAGCAGGTTGGATGAAATTTTTAATTTTAGATGCCATGAGCACTTGTTGCTACAAGATACCGAGTAATTTTCGGCTTCTTTTACTCACAGGTCACTCTAAGTCTAACACTGATACCACTATTGAAATTGAGTTAACAACAATATTAGAAACTTAGTTGAATATTATTGATAGAAGTCTCTCCAAATAAATAGAGATTACATATAGA
>JAJONR010003820.1:0-29418 GCA_029582245.1 Solanum etuberosum
ATTCAAGGAAAGTTAAGAGTCAAGTCAAGAGAAGTTCATAGAGTCTTCCAAAAGTCTTTCACAAATGTTTTAACTTTGTTTTAAGACTTGATATTTGAGTTGAGTAAAGAGTAAAGAGTTGAAGTTCATTTCTTCAAAAGAGTATATGGAGACTATGTATTCCCAAAGAGTAAAATGTTTACACATTTAAACAAGAAAGGGAACACCGATTTCCAACAGAGCCTTTGAGCTAGTTTTTCAGTAAATAGTAAAGAGTTGAAGTTCATTTCTTCAATAGAGTATATGGGGACTATGTATTCCCAAAGAGTAAATGTTTTTCACATTAAAACAACAAAGGAAGCACCGATTTCCAACAGAGTCTTTGAGCTAGTTTTTCAGTCAAGAGTAAATGCTTTCACAATTAAGCAAGAGAGGAAACTTTGATTTTCAAGAGAGCCTTTGAACTAAGTTTTTGAGCAATTATCTCAAACCACAGAAAGAATTTATGTTTTTAAACATATGAGCTAGTATATTTTTGGAGTAGTATTGAGCACCGATATGGGGGAGAGTTCAGACAACTCACAGCCTCCATAAACCATGTATCCATCATAGGTTGAAAATTGTCATACTTTTTAGATGATTCCTTAGTTCTTTTTAGCATAGACTAGTGGATCCACTTAGTAGTTAGGTTCTATGCCCTTGGCAAGGTATAGGAAGGCCCTGGCAGCGTGAGGCAAAACGCTGTATCATCACATAGCTCTTAAGTGATGGTTGTCGGTTAGCGAAACTCCCACAGTTATTATTTGTATTCATATATACACAGAGTTATTTGTATTTTCATATACAAACAAAGTTTATATTGTATCTTTGCATACATACAGAGTTAATATTGTATTTCTAAATACACAGAGTTGTTATCCATCTTTTAAAAGCTTTTCTTTATATTGCATCCATATTATTGCTTTATATTTAAATGAGTTAAGTTGAGTTGAGTTGATCCAGGTATGTTCTTTCAGTTACTTTCAAGCTTATGTCTTGTTTTAGTATTCCCATCGCATGCTCGTACATTCAATGTACTGACGCCATTTGGCCTGCATCGTTGTTATGATGCAGATACAGGTAATCAGGATCAACATCCAGCGCTTTGTTGATTCAGTTGAGCATTCAAAGTCTTGTGGTGAGCCTCCTTGCTTTCTGGAGGATCCCTATTTACATTGCTTTAATAGTTTTCAGTTGTTAGGATCCAATTGTTAAAGAATCCAATTCGCAAAAGGGCATGTGTTGGAGGATTGAGTCCTCATGTGTGTTCTTGATATTGTTGACTGATTACATACTTGCTTTAGTGCTATTATCACTTGTTCATGTTGTTTGTTGTTTTCCACTTGCTAAGTTCTATAATTGATTCTATATTATTACTTATTGCATTTGAGTTTCTATTTTGAGTCAGCCGATAATATCTACTCAGTACATGTTGTCATGTATTGACCCCTACTTGTGTTTTCATCATTTTCCTTTTCTAGGGTGCAATGACTGTACCACTGACTTCGACTTGCCCTCAGCTCTAGCAGTCTCCAACACATCAAGTTCTAGGGTGAGCTATTCCTTCTAGCTCGTGTGGGATTCTCTAGGTCATGACATGATGTCCTTTGTATTCAGACACAAACTACTTTGTTTATTTATTTTGGTCTCTTTGATAGTCTTAGACTTGGTATTTGAGGATTAGATGTTCTTGATGTGATGACTTTCAAGTTTTGGGAATAATATGTGATAGGCTCTAGTGGATTTGTGTTTCTTGTAGTTATAAGTTTTGAGCTTCCGCATTATGGTTGTATTTCGTAAGAAATATAATTGATATAAGTTGGGGTTTGAATTCATTGGTTCACCCACCTAGGAGATTAAATGTGGGTGTCATTCATGACTCGTTTTAGATCGTGACACTTTTGTAGATTAGAAAGCCCATTATACTAAAAAGATGATTATCGGTCATCCAGAAAAAAGAAAACCAACATGAAGTTCAACTGAAATGAAACAGAAAGAATATGACATGGACACCTGACAACCCAATAACATTAGTGTCTTCACCATAGTAAGATATGCCCGTTCTAGCAATTTAAAGTATTGTTGTGATGTATTTTCAAATAGAATAACTTTTCAATTATTTTTTTAATACTTTCTTCCACTATCACTACTTTTCTCATATAAGTCAAATTAGAAACTTAACTTCTCTCTCTAGTCCAAACACAATAGTACTATCCCCAGACCCAATTCATGGATTGCACATGTTATGTTGTTGTTGTTGGGGTTAATAGTCCTTTTATCTTTTTCTTTTATGATCAACAATTAGATTCCTTATTTAAATAACGAAAGTAGCCAACTTCTCTGTTACTTTTCATTTTTTTAATTATTGAGATATATTCCATGCGCAATTATTATATTCCTGCTATGCATAATCAATAATTTTTTTTGGAAAATATTGAATAGTTGAAAAGAACAAGCTCTAGATTTGAATAATATTATTCTAACTTTTAGTTTGTTTTTCCTTAACAGAAAAACGAATAAAATACAAGAAAGCCTAATCTTCCTTGTCAAAACAGCAAAGAAAGGATATTTTCTGCTAATGTAAATGGCCAACTCAGTCCTAGAAACTACCATGTGAAGTCAATTTCATTCTTGACACTGTTAATGCACTAGAATGCAACAAAAAAAATACCCAGTGTACTCCCACAAATGAGATATGGAGAGGGTAGGATGTTTGTAGATCTTACCCTTATCTTTGAGGTAGAGAGGCTATTTCCGTTAGATTCGTCTAAGAAAAACAACAACAACAACAACTTACTCCTAACAGCTACCAGGTGAAGTCAATTTTATTCTTGACAATGTTTATGCACTAGGGCTGTGTTTGGTATGAAGAAAAATATTTTTCAATTTTCTCATTTTTGGTTGACATAAATATTTTGGAATATATTTTCCAAATCAACTTATTTACCTCAAATTTAAGAAAAATGACTTCCTTTCAAAAAGTAAGGAAACCATTTTCCAAACCAGCCTCCAGACCCTATCTCCCACAAACCCAACAAAAATAAATTTTTAAAAAAATTATTTTGAAGAAAAATTCAGTAGACTTGTCTACAGCAGAAGCAAAATATGTGGCTGCTGCATCTTGCTGTGCTCAGGTCTTATGGATTAAGCAAGAACTCGAAGATTTTGGTGTTCTCACAGACACTATTCCTCTCATATGCGACAACACAAGTGCAATGAACATGGCCAAGAAACATGTTCAGCATAAGAAGACTAAACACATAGATGTGAGACATCACTTTTTGAGGGATAATGTTGAGAAGAAGAATTTGGTGATGAGATTTTGCAAGACAGAACATCAAGTGGCTGACATCTTTACAAAGCCTTTGAACAAAGAATGTTTTGTCCAAAACAGACTGAAGCTAGGGATGCACAAAGGCACCTGATTTCATAACCAGCTTGCATGAAACTCCTCTTTATAACTATGTTAAGAGGGGCATGTATCTCTACAGGTTGTTTTGCTTTTCATCTGAGAATTCACATTTGGTACCTTATTGCATGTACACTCTCATGACATGTTCGCTAGAGGGAAGATAAACTCATACAGACAGGGCCATATAAAGAAAGGGACCTGTCCTCAAAGGTTAGTATAACTTATGCTACACAGTTATCTTTCAACGGTCACTACCACGTGTCCTTCCCCCATTCATCGCGTCAGTTTTAGATGTCTTTTCACTTTAAATCCAAGCTTCGCTACTGTTCAGGAACCCGATACCCTTCTTGTTTTTAAATACATCTTTTTAGTGAATCCAAACAATTCTAATCTATTCTAAATCCTCTATTGTATTAACTATTCCATTGTTTTTGCCTTCTTTCTATTCACATTAAAATGGCTAACTCTTCTTCATCCTTAAAGCTTCCTATCTCCCAAGAAATTGAAAATCCCATTTCATTCAATTTATCCATTAATAGCCAAGAAGAATCCCCTTCCACACCTGTTTGTGGAGGACGTGATACAGGTGAATCCAACACTCCTCACACTGAAACCCAGTGCTGCCCTTCCTACTGAAGAAGTAGAAGTGTTTTCTAGGGCTGTGTCATCTACGATGTCTGAGCGATTATTTGATGGAGATTTGCCTGAGGGAAGGGGTCCTGAATCAAACATTCTCGTAGCTACGACAAAATTGGTGGCTGTACGAAGTTTGGCCTCCCTACGAGGAGATGTTCAACCAACTCTGTTGGAATAAGAGTCCAGAACGCGGAACAGGTCCCTCACAGTTCCCAACCCATGTTCGACCAAACTCTAAAATCTTTTGATGTCGATAGTGAGGAAGAGGGAGAAAAAGAAAATCCCCTGGTATGGTGTAGAAAAGGGGTTCGAGGTGCCAATGCCTCAACAATGGCTGTTCCAAATCTAGGAGGAGTTGATACTATTCCTGAGACTAATCTCGAAAATGACCCTGCTTAGTGTGAACAAGAAAGAAAAAGAAAGTGCAAGGGAAAGATGGTAGAGTCTCACACAAAAGGAGACAAGAAAAGATATGCCACCAGAGGAGAGATGCAGAAGTTGATGGGAAGATCCATAGTAGCAAATGCAATTCAAACGGAAAGGAGTAGGAAGAGGAGAAGGGATGGTCATGTGCCTGAGGAACCTACCTCAACACATCTTCATGTAGGGTCTAGTGAGATGGAATCATATGACATAGCTATAGCGATGGCTAAAAGAGGGAAGGAAGCAGAGATTGAGTGGGTTAAAGCTAAAAGGGGTAACAAATCGATAAAGAAATCTCCTGTGAAGAAGGAGAGTGTGAGTAAAAGAGCCACTGTGAAATCAAAACCTATCAAGGGACCAGGTCCTCGTGTCCAAAAACAGGTTGAAGAAAGGGTTATGACAAGGGAAGAGCGTATAGCAGAAATGGAAAACCAAAAGGTGCTGAATGGAAGAGTGTTCGACCCTGAAATCCTAACAGAATTTTGTATGTCCACTCTTTTTTATTATGTCTCCCTACAAGGTTGGGATTATCTATTTGAAGCCCCAGCACGATACTTGCATGAACCTGATGTGCGTGAATTCAACTATAAGATGGAGCTGTTGAGTGATGGAGGGGGGGTTAGGACTACTGTTAAAGAGGTCAAGATATTTTTCGATGAGGAAACCTTGGGCATCATTCTGGGTGTGCCTGTGAAAGGGATCCGGTCAATTGAAGGCTGCAAACCCTCAAGTGAATTCACTAAACAGGCCACAAAGCGTGGGGACATCAAATGTGTAGGTCTTCCAAAGAAATATCTCAAGGGGGAGTACCAGCTGATGTTTGAATTCATCAACAAGGTATTGGTGCCAAGGACAGAGAAGAGAACTGTGGCATCTGTTGTTGATCTATTTCTCATGGAAAAACTGGATGAACTTGAAGAAATCAATCTTCCTGCCATAATGCTTGAACACATGCACCGAGTGATGACTTGGAAGTTAGCCAAACATAGCATTCCTTATGGCTATTTGTTAAACCATGTGTTCAAACATTTTGAATTGCCTCTTGGTCGTGGAGTACCTGATATTGTTAAGCAGATGTTTACTTCCGTCACTCTCTTGGAGTGTGAATGTGTTGAGGGAAAGGCAAGGGGTAGGTCTCAGGTAGCAGAGCTTCTAGAGCAGCAAGCATCTCTCAAAAGGGAGTTGACTGATCTTACAGTGATCCTGAATGATAAGGAGGTTGAGATTGCACAACTTAAGGCTCAGTTGCAGAAGGCTATCTCCAAGGGACCTGGTACCAGTGTCGTGGATGAGAAAGAGGTCGCGAAGTTGAGATCTGAAAATGAGCAGCTGCTGAAGACAAATGCCTCACTCAGTGAGGAAGTCAAAGCTCTCAACAAGCAAATCATTCAAGCTCATGTTGATGCAAATGAGAGGATGTTTTTGCTGATGAGAATGCTTACTCCCCCTCCCCCTCCGTCCTAAATGTGTCTTGTCTCCCGTCTTTTCTTTTCCTCCTATCTAACTCTTAGTGGCAAATGTATTGTTTTGGCTGACTACTATGGTCAGCTCTGTGATCTTATAACATTGTGTCTTGTGCCTTGTCTTGTATGCTTTTATCTTTTCTATTACTGCTTACTTGTGCATATACTGTGTGGCCCATGGACCTGAATTTCTAACGTTTTGCATGCAGTCTGGGTATGTTTACTGCTACTTCTTTTCAATAATGTCAAAAGGGGGAATAGATTGGATAACTGCTGTGAAATTAGATGTCTAGTAGAAAAAGATGGGGTTACTGATAAGCGGAACTTGAACTGGCCATTTCTTTTGTGCTTAGTACAACAGGGAGGGATATTACTGACAAGGGGAATTAATGTTTTTGATTGCATGAATGTTAAACTCATGTGAGGCGTTTTCATGATTGTTTGTCATCACTAAAAAGGGGGAAAATGATAACTCTTGATGCTCCCAGATGTTTTGATGATCTCCTTACAAATGCAGGGACCCGGTCCTTTGCAGAGTGTGTTCGTCCAGGTCCATATGCTATACAGCTGGAAAGTTGTCCGCGTCAGAAGTTGGTGAGGTCGTCAGAGTACTACACCAATCAGAAGTGATGAGGTTGTTTGTCCAACGTGTATTAACTCTTGATGGTTGATATATTCAACATGACAAACAGCATTTCAATTCATTCATGCAAACACAGATATTCAAGTTTCAAAAACAGCAAGGGACCTCATAGATTTCCTATGTGCTTCCTGAACCAGATATTACTTTGATTGCTTGTATTTGTGCTTATATTGTAGGAATCGTTTCGCTTGTGATAGAAACGTTTCAAGTTTGGGTCATTCATTGTAAGAACTTAGTTGAGGGAAACTTTGTGTCTTACGTCAAAGTCTATATTAATGAGTTGGGTTAGTATAGTGGGCAATGCAGGCATTGTTTTGGCTCATTGAGTGATATTGTATTACTCATAATAGAGATTAGCAGGTTAATCTCGTGTGTGTTGTAAACTGGGTTTTACTTTGGCTTGTGAAGTTTAGTAAAAGTAGTTTGAAAATCCTATGAGACAGGTCGTGGTTTTACTCCCTTGAGCAAGGAGGTTTCCACATAAAGTTACGTGTACTATCTTTACCTTCAGTGTTTATTTTTTATTCATCGTAACTGTGTTGAGGACCTGGTCCTATCGTAACTAGTGGACGCATACATTCCAACAGTATCAAATTTTGGCACCGCTACCGAGGAAATTTCAATTCAGAAATATTTTACTAGCATTTATTTGAATTGTAGTTATATTTCCTAATTTTACATCTCGTTATTTTTCTGTGTCTTTGATACGTAAGTTCAACAGTGCATGCCCAATATCAGAAGTAAAGGAGCTCCATTGATTCCTTACGATCCGGAACATTGGAAAACTATTCACAAGATGGTGAACGCGCAGGATCTTGAGGCTCAGAGGTAAAGATTGGGAATGGAGGCTGAGACAGCTGCAAGAGGTGCTCAGCGGAACGCTGTGAATTACCCACATAGGGTGGTGGAGGAACATGAAGGAGTAGATGAGATAGCTCCTCCTCACCGCCAACCATTAGCCCTAAGGGGTCGAGCACAACAACCAACTCACAGAGTGTTTGAAGAGGATGACTTAGATTTGGATGGAGCTGGAGCCACCGGAGCAATAGTGCTGCCTGCATTACCTCCAGGTGTGAAATTGACAATCACCAGTATGATGATTCAGCTGCTGAACTTGAAGGGAATGTTCAGAGGGACAGCTGGTGAGGATGCTCGTCAACATGTAATGAATTTCGTAGCAATCTGCAAATCACAAGAGATTCCTAGGGTGAGTCAGACTGCTATGAGATTGAGGTTATTCCCGTTGTCTCTCACTGGAGAGGCAACAAACTTGTTGAATGAGATGCCAGATGATTCTATCTGAACTTAGAATGAGTTAAAAGAAGCTTTCCTGGAAGGATTCTATCCTGAGTCACAAGAACTACAGATGAAGGATGAGATAAGTACACACAAGCAACAACTAGGGGAGGTAATGCATGATAATTGGTGGAGATTCAGCCAAAAGCTGAAGAAATGCCTGAACCAAGGTCTTACAAAAAGAAATTTAAAACAAGCATTCTATAGATCATTAAATTATGTTACTAAACCTGTTGTTAATGCAGTGTGTCGAGGTTCCTTCATAAGAAAACCATTTCCTGAGATCGTGCAAATCATGGATGAGGTCTCGAAGAACAATAGAGCATGGCATACATGAGATGCTGAAGTAGGAGATCTGGGGTTCACATTCGAGCTTCAGCTGAACGAAAGAAGCGGGAGGAAGAAAGGGATCAAGACATGGCCCACATGAGAACTCAAATAGATTTACTCATGAAGCACATTATGGTAGATTTTGAAAAGTTGAACGTTGTGGGGGCCTCAAACAGCTATGAAGATCAGGACATCAATTTAGATGAAGAGGCTAAATACTTAGGAAACCAAGGGAGTTTCTGGAATTATAACTCGGGAAACCAAGGATATAATTCTGGAAATCAAGGTAGGAACTACTCCAGAGAAGGGCAGTATGACAGGCCAGCAAATAGAGACCAAGGCAACTGGCAGAACATAGATGGTTATAGGAATGACCGCAGTGGTATGTATGTACCCCTGGGTAATAGAGATGGAACTGGTGGTGGCTCTAGCGGGTCCAAATTAGAAGATATATTAGCTAAAGTGTTACAAAAAGTTGAATTTACTGATGCAGGTGTGAATGAAATGAAGGGTGATTTCTCCGGTATGAGTCAACTGGGGGATTCCCACACCACTTTTATCAAGTAGATAGAGCAACAGTTGGGACAACTATCAGCATCACTGAACCAGAGGAAGAATGGGTCACTACCAAGTGACACTATTCAGAATCCTAAGAAAGATGGACACTACATGGCTATCACCACCAGAAGTGGTAAGATTCTTAATGAGCCAATATCTGCAGGTACTGAGAAGGAATAGGGTATAAGGAGAGATGAGGAAGAAGAGGTTGAAGCTGTACAAATAGATGATACAGAAGAAGCCCAACCAACAGAAAAGTGGGCCAAGGTAAAAGAAATAGAAGTAGAGGCTACTTTGCCTTTACAGCAAATACCGAGACCGCCTCCCCCTTTCCCTCAGAAACTCAAGAAGAAAGTAGAAGATGGGAAATTTGCTATGTTCATAACCATTCTGAGACAGCTATCAGTGAATATCCTATTGGTGGAAGCTCTGGAGTAGATTCCAGGATATGCTAAGTTCATGAAGGACTTATTCAAAAAGAAAAGAGTTGTAAGTTTTGAATTAACTGACAATATTCATCATTGTAGTGCTATTGCTACAAGATCTCTGATGCATAAAAATGAGTATCCAGGTGCATTCACTATACCTTGCACCATCGGATCATTTGAGTTTGCAAAGGCCCTGTGCGACTTAGGGGCAAGTATAAATCTGATGCCGCTGGCCATCTACAAGCAACTGGGCTTGGGAGTTCCAAAGCCCACAACGATAAAGTTGATGATGGCAGATAGGTCAGTGAAACATCCTGTGGGTATCTTATGTGATGTGCTCGTAAAAGTGGACAGTTTCATTTTTTCGGCAGACTTCGTGATTCTGGATTGGAAAGAGGACTTTGAGGTTGCCATAATTTTAGGAAGGGCAATTCTGGCTACAGGATGAGCTTTGGTTGATGTTGAGAGTGGAGAGCTGAAATTCAGGTTCAACAATGAGGAGGTAAAGTTTAAAATTTGCAGGTCTATGAAGCAACCACAAGACATGAATGTGGTGTATGTGATAGAGATCTTTGATGAAGGGGAGCCAGGAGCTGCTATTGAGGAAAGGTTTGTTGTCGAAACATTGGCACCCGTGCTAATGAATTTTGAAGAAGACTACCAAAATGATTATGTGGAGACTTTGAATGCTCTACAGGGCATGGGAGCACGTTCATATTCTCCAATGAAATTAGACCTGGATCTGAAAAACAGGCCAAATCCTCCAGCAAACCCATCGATTGAGGAGCCATCTGTACTGGAACTTAAACAGTTACCCAGTATGTCTTTTTGGGTGCTAACAATACTTTGCCAGTCATTTTGGCTGCATATTTGAATGATGAACTGGTGCAAGTGGTGATCAGAGTTTTGATAAGGTACAAAAAGGCAATTGGGTGGACCATTGATGTCATCATTGGGATACCTCCGGGTATCTGCACTCATAAGATCCAACTTGAGGAGGACTGCAGCCCGAGCATAGAGCACCAGAGGAGGTTAAATCCACCAAAGCAAGAGGTGGTCAAAAAGGATATCATAAAGTGGTTGGATGCAGTGGTGGTGTACCCTATTTCTAAAAGTCATTGGGTTAGTCCAGTGCAGTGTGTTCCCAAGAAGGGTGGTATGACAGTGGTGGCCAATGCAAAGAATGAGTTAATTCCACAAAGACCAGTCACTGGTTGGCGAGTTTGCATGGATTACAGGAAGCTGAACAAGTGGACCTTGAAGGACCACTTCCGAATGCCTTTCATGGATCAGATGCTTGACAGGCTGGTGGAAAAGGGTGGTACTGTTTCTTAGATAGTTACTCTAGGTATAACCAGATATCAATTGCTCCAGAAGATCAGGAGAAGACCACCTTTACATGTCCTTATGGAACCTTTGCATTCAAACACATGCCATTTGGATTATGTAATGCACCAGCAACTTTCAAGAGGTGTATGATGTCCGTCTTCTCGGACATGGAAGAGGACAGTTTGGAAGTGTTCATGGACAATTTCTCTGTGGTAGGTGACACATTTGATGACTGTTTGTTAAATCTTAGCAGGGCTTTATAGAGATGCGAGGAGGCAAATTTGTTGCTTAACTGGGAGAAATGACATTTCATAGTCAAGGAAGGTATAGTCCTCGGTCACAAGGTGTCGCAAAAAGGACCGGAGGTAGATAAAGCAAAGATTGAGGTGATTGAAAAGTTGCCTCCATCTATCTGTGTGAAAGGTATTCGAAGTTTTCTGGGCCATGCAGGATTCTATAGGAATTTCATCAAGGATTTCTAAACAATTGCATATCCCTTGTGCAAGTTGTTAAAGAAAGAGGTGAAATTTGTCTTTGATGATGCATGCCTGAAAGCCTTTGAATGCCTAAAAGAGAAGCTGGTATCTGCCCCAGTGATTATTGACCCATATTGGGCGGCACCATTTGAGGTGATGTGCGATGCCAGTGGTACTGCTTTGGGAGTTGTGTTGGGGCAGAAGCGCAACAAGATTTTCTACCCAATCTACTATGCCAGCAAATCACTGAACGGAGCACAACGCAACTACACTGTGACTGAACAAGAACTACTGGCTGTGGTATATGCATTTGAGAAGTTCAGGGTATACTTTCTAGGAACTAGGGTGATAGTCCACACAGATAATGCACCACTGCGATATCTCATGGCAAAGAAAGACGCAAAGCCGAGATTAATCAGATGGGTGCTGCTGCTTCAAGAATTTGACTTTGAAGTCAAACATAAGAGAGGTTGTGAAAATCAAGTTAGTTGATCACCTGTCTAGACTGGAGGCAGAAAATAAGGAGGAACTTGAGTTAGACATAAATGACTCATTCTCAAATAAGCAGGTATTAGCTGCCACTCTTGATCTCATTCCTTGGTTTGCTGACTTTGCTAACTTTCTTGTCACTAATTTAATGCCTGAAGGGCTAACATTCCAGCAAAGGAAGAAATTCCTACATGATATTGGAAAATATTTTTGGGATGACCCATATTTGTACAGGGTGTGTACTGATAACATCCTCAGGTGATGTATCCCTGTGGCTGAGATGCTACATATCTTAGAAGCCTATCACTCCTCTCCAATAGGTGGTGATCATGGGGTGCCCGGACAGCCTAGAAGGTACTTCAGAGTGGGTACTACTGGCCTACAATCCATCAAGAAACAATTGATGTAGTAAAGAGTTGTGATGTATGCCAGCAGCAAGGAGCTATCTCTCGTCGCCACGAGCTACCAATGACACCCATTCTGGAGGTGGAATTGTTTGATGTGTGGGGAGTTGACTTCATGGGCCCATTTGTGAGCTCTTATGGGAAAAAGTACATACTGGTGGCAGTGGACTATGTGTCCAAATAGGTTGAGGCAATCACCCTGCCTGAAAATGATGGTAAAAGCGTTGCTGGTTTTATGAAGAAGAACATATTCTCAAGGTTTGGTACACCTAGAGCAATTATCAGCGATGGAGGCTCCCAATTCTGTAATAAAGTGTTCAATGCACTTTTGGCTAAATATGGGGTTAAGCAGCACAAGGTGGCAACACCATATCATCCACAGACAAGTGGCCAAGTTGAGGTATCAAATCGGGAGATCAAGGCGATTTTGGCAAAGACAGTGAATGCCAACAGGACAGATTGGACAAGAAAGTTGGATGATGCTCTATGGGCATATCAGACAGCTTTCAAGACACCTATCGGTATGTCTCCATATCAGTTGGTGTTTGGAAAGGCATGTCATTTGCCTGTCGAGCCAGAGCATAAGGCACACTGGGCACTAAAGAAGTTGAACCTCAGTTGGAGTGAAACAGTGAACTTGAGACTGGATCAGATCAATGAGATGGATGAATTCCTCTTGAGAGCATATGAGAGGTATGCACTGTACAAGGAAAGGATGAAGTTGTATCATGATAAGCATATTGAGAAAAGGGCCTTCAGTCCTAGTGACTTGGTGCTATTGTTCAATTCCAGGCTTCGTCTATTTCCTGGGAAATTGAGATCCAAATGGTCTGGGCCATTTAAAGTAACTCAGGTATTTCAGTCAGGTGCTATTGAGTTTCAAAATGACAAGGGCGAGAGGTTCAAAGCCAATGGTCAGTGAATCAAAGCATACTTGGGAGTCCCAGAAGAAGTGAAGATAGTGGAGGAATGCAAGCTTGATGAAGGCTGAGTAATCAAGCAACCTGCGTCGCGCCGTGACGTTAAATTGTGCGCTGCTTGGGAGGCATCCCATGATTGTAAATGTAATAGGTAGTTTTTATTTTAGATTGTTTTATTGATGTTATAGTGTCACTGTGTGTTGGTGTGTGCAGGAAAGAATTGAACAAAGAAGTGAGGAGCTGGGTTCAGGAAGCCCTTCACGGGTAGTCCCACGGGCCGTGGTGCTCTTTATGGCCCGTTACAATGACCACATCTTCAAAGGGACCTCTTGGAAATGCTCCCATAAGGTTCACGGAAGGGTTTACAGTCTGTTTTATCATAGACGGACTGTTTAGCCTCTCGTGAACCTCATGTTAGGTTTTCTCACCAAGTGCTATTCGCGGATACTCCCATGGACCGTGATGCTCTTCACGAGCCTCATCACGGTCCGTCATCTTTGTTCTTGCAGTGCCCAGTCGACCCGACCCGCGCAAAATTACAACTTTGAAACATTTTATATAATCTCTAAAGCACCAAGAGTCAGTTTTCTTCCTCCTTTCTCTCAATTGTAACAGCTGGAAGTGCTATTAAATGAGTTCTTACCACCTATACTTCCTAATTCAATCACAAATTCAAAACCGTAGTTCTATATTGTCAAGAAATCGAAGTGAAGTTCTTTTTTTCTCTTTTTGGGTGAAATTTTTTATCCAATTCGAAGTAAGTGCATCTATTAACTTGTTATAAGTTTGATCTTATCGATGGGCAAGTTAGAACTACTTTGTTTGTTTGACTTTTAGCAATATTATGTGATGAATTGTCATTGTTGATACTTAATTGTTGTGGGTTTGTTAAAATTGGGTGGAATGAGCTTGTGGGTAGATTTTATTTGTTTGGAAATAGTGTTGAATGATGATATGAGTGTGAATTTGAGTTCAACCTGTGCAAGAAAAGTATGCTTAAGTGAATTTTGCCAATAAAATTGTTGAAATTGAGAAATTTTAATCGTTTGCATGTGGGTATGTTCATATTCGGCAAATATTGTTCTTGTCGAATAGTGATTGGTGAGTGTTAGTAGATTAGTTGTATACATGTGCTAAAATGTCTCGTAAAAGTGTGATTGTGTGCTGCAAATGGTTGAAATCATACATAGTTTGAATTTAGGAGGAATGGTCCCTGGAAAATCATGAAGTGTAAGTCCACGATGGACTTCACGGACTGTGGTGCCAAAACGGGCCTTGGAACCACTCGTGGTCCACACACTGGCTAATTTCACTAGGGTCATCGTGGACGGTGGTTCACTCCACGAACCATGAAGCCCTCCGTGAACCATACCAGTACACTTCCCTGCTGAACCAACATACTGTCTCCTGTTCACGATGGTCTCCACGGACCGTGGTGCCCACGACAGCTCGTGTGGACCTCAGTATAAATAAATATATATATATATATATTTTCTTTATAGTTAATCTAGTTTTTCATTTTGATTACGTGGCCCTTCCCAATGATAGATTGAGTGAGAGCATTCTTAAGGCAAGGCATCACGTTGTAGTTACACAAGGGAAGTCTGAGTACCCGTTTGTGTCATTTTACTAGTTTCGATTATTAATCTATTTTGTTTTTTTCAGGTACCATGGGGCCACGTAGAAAGACTGCACAGCTACACACCTCACCACCTCCCTCACCTACTCAGGGTGATAATGTGGCAGTGTCTAGTAGCTCGGAGGTTCAAGTCAACACCACAATTGAAGAGCACTCCCCTCGAGCTACTAGATCACGAATAGCGAGGGCCATTCTTTAGGACACTCCTTCCCAGTCTGAAGAGGAAAGTAATGGATTCGGGAGTGGTGAGGTATCTGGCAGCGGTTCTGGTAGCGGCTACAGTAGTGGTGACGAGTCTGTTAGCGACTCTCAGGAGAATGTAGCTGCACCTCCACCTAAAGTGGGACAGAAGCTGAAATAGGGGCACAGGAAGACATATATGCCCAGGAAGAAGATGAGGAAGCCAACACCGAAGTTGCGAGGATTCAATTTGTCCACCTACATGAATCTGACCCAGTGGTGAGGCAACAACTAATTGATTGTTATCGCTCTATGTGGACTGTACACAGATCTGAGGAGTTCTTCAACAATGGGATCGTGTCCAAGACAAGTGGCTTTAGTAATCGGCCAATCATACCTGAGGCTAGAGTAGTGGCATCGGATATCCACGCATTTCCAGAAATCTACAAACTATTCCAGATGCATAAATTTGGATGGATGAACAACTCTCCTGGGGAATTCTCCCGCCAAATTACCCGTGAATTCTATGCTTCCTATGCAGCTGCTCTGATGATATTTATTGCCGACACTGAAACTACAAAGAGGGGGCAGAAAGTGTTCGCAAGCACATGGGGACCACTAAACTCTGTAGTAGTGAGAGGCAAATCAGTAGACATCTCCGAAGCCACGATCAACAGGATGCTACATGGTCTAGAGTACACAGCACCAACTTCTGTTGGCCATTTTGAAGGTAAACATCATGCTCTGACGAGTGAGGCTGAGATGGAGGATCTGACTTTGAGAGAGCGGGTCATGCGGTGGATTGTTGGGTTGATTGCTTCATAGGGTGAGAATGCAGCATGGGTAGTAGGGGCACAGATGCAGATTACCAAGGCATCACTGTCATTCCCGGCTAAGGTTTGGTGGGTTGTTGTTCGTGCACATTTACGGCCTACAGCAAATGACAATACCTTGTCACCGTCCCTCACATCACTGGTTGTTTGCCTCATGGCTCGTTACCCAGTAAATATAGGCCGTATCATCACCACAGAAATGTGGGACAGAGCACTGAATGAGAGAGTCATGTTGTTATTTCCCTGTCTGATAGGGAAACTGTGTCGGCAAGCAAATATTCCTCCACATAAGCTAGTCGACAGATGGATTGAGGCGCACAGGATCACTGCAGCATATAAAATCAAGGATGTTGCAAATCATCTCTTTGGTGCCAAATCTGCACCGGTGGGACCATTAGCAGTCGTACCCCACGTACCAATCGACATTCCACATGCTGATAGAGGTCCGGAACAGGGTGAATCATCACACCCATCTGCGGGGGTACCACCACCACCAGCTTCAGCCTCACAGGCTATAGGTACTTTTATCACTATTCCTACCTCACTTTTTGAGAGATTGGTTGCAGATCAGAGGCAAGCCTGGGCCATTATCGACCAGATTGTGCTCAAACTACCTCAGGTGGTTTAGCGTGATGTGTTAACCGCAGAGAAGCAGCTGAAAGATGAGATGCAGGCAGAATTGGCAGTACTTAAAGATAGGATGGACGGTCTTGAGCTCCATGTGCAGAATCAGTTGCAGGCTTCCGGCTTGGTGAACGCAGCAGAGTTGAAGACACAGTTGGCTGAGATGAGAGCCGAGATCGAAAAACTGGCTGAGAAGCCGGTCAATGTGCCTTCTCCGATTGTACCAGAGTATTTGATGAGTTTGTTTAGTGAGCCTCCTCCTACTCAGGTCCTTGACGACTTCTGGGGTGAACTGCCCAAAAGCAAATCCGGCAAGAGAAAACAAAAGCCCGATGAGTCTGATGAGTAGCGGCCAGAAAACCTCTCTAAGAAGGAAAAGAAACAACACAAGAAAGCACGCAAGGAGTAGAGGAAAAAGGCTAGAGAAGAAGAAACACTTGAGCAGCAGTGGAGAGATGCATTGTTGGCTGGTGCTTCTGGCAGTTCCATACCACCTCCTAGTACTACCGGTCCAGCTGACCAAGTGTAGGTTTCTGACAGTGCACTGATAAGGGTGCCGACACTACTCTGACGACCGGCACCTAGTGCGCCATAGGTATGACCCCTCCTCAATGCCCTGTATTTTTTTTCTTTATTGACTTTGAGGGTAAAGTCTTTTTTTTGGGAGACGGTGGTGAGCAACTTGCGTGTATGAGGGTTGACTATGTGCTGTGCTTGTCGGTGTTGTGTTTTGAAATTTTTTGTGAAGTTTTTACGTGTTGAGATGTGCAGCAGCCGAGATTGAGTTTGTTTTTGTATAAAATACAAACAAATATGTCCTTACCAGATCGTTTGACTGTTAGGCTCTGTAGATGACATCCTAGGTACTTATGGGTTGACCATTGCTAACCTGAAACATAAATTGGTTAACAGAGAAACTGGAAAATGTAGTCATGTGTCATGTGTGTGTAAGGTTTACTTGAAGTCTAACACTAGGTGCAGAAACAAGAACTTGCCTGAGTAGTCTTGCTAGAATTTGAGAATAACTGGATAGGAAAGCATTAGTAAGCCATTTTTGCTAAGCCCACTAAAAGCCAAACATAAACCACCAAATAAAAAGCATAACCCATGAACCCGATTTGAGCCTTGAAATTAATTTTGTTCTTACCCACTTGATATCATATCCTTGGGTCTCCGAAGATACGATGCCACAATTTAGGCCAAAAGCCTAAGTTGAGGGTGATTACAACTCGAACAGAAGTATAAAAAGAAGGTTCACTCAGTCAGCTTGAATGCACAAAGTCTAAAGAAATAGCTTGAACAGGAGAAATGTGCAATAAAAAAATAGGGTGGAAAAATAAAGAAAAGAAGCAAAAGAAAAAGAAAATAATAGATGTTGGGATGTACTGAAATGAAAAAGGAGGGAATCGCTCAGAAAAAGTTGTGTGCGAATGAAACTTTGGAAAACCAAGGTATTAGTCACTCACAAAACCAAAAATTCCATTCCATAGCCTGAGCCTATGTTACAAGCCAATAAAGTCCTACAGTGATCCTATTCCTGTTGTTTAAAAGGTGGAGCGTAGAAAGCAAGGACAAGCCTATGGTCTTTTGTCTTGGTCTTAGAAGTTCTTTCGGAGTGGGAGCGTAGAACTTAGTCCCAATTATCATGTGTGAGGGTCTTCTTTGGTGTGAGGACACTGTGATTACATTTGATAGTTAAATTATGTTGGCTGATAGTACACAGGCATAAGCATGGTCGACTGTGAGTAATGGGATGTCATAGATTAATCCTTGCATGTTTGATAGATGGTTTTAGATACAAATTGTGGTTGACATGGCTGTTGCATGATCGTATTGTATTTTAGGGGCTTGAGCATCAAATGTCTTGTTTTCTCATCACTTGAGGACAAGCAATGGTTCTAAGTTGAGGGTGTTGATGTGCCGTGAAATCTTGGCACATTTGATGCTCAAAACAAAAGATTAACGCTAGAATCGAGTGTATTTTTGTAATATTTGATGTGTTTGTTGAATGTCTAAACAGGTTCTCACTAGCATAAAAAAAAGTTGAAAAAGAAGCAAAAAAATGAATGAACTGAAGGAAAGACCATGGGACCCAGCACGGTCCGTGGTTATCATGAAGGGCCTTCAAAATGCACTTGGTGACAAAGCAGTGAGCCTGGAATCTTGAGGCTGATAACCAAATCCTAAGTGAAGACCACGGAGGCCCAGGCAGACCGTTGTCCTCATGACGGATCGTGAAGCTGCTCGTGGAGATGAACCAGTGGGAAGCCCTCGAGGAGTCACACTATGGTTTGGCCAAGTAAAGACCATGAACACCAAGACGGGCCGTGGTCATGATAACGGGTCGTGATGCAGTTCGTGGTGTAGTTCCAGTTGACATGCCTTGAAGAGTCACACTGAGGGTTGGCCAAGTAAAGACCACGGACACCAAGATGGGTCGTGGTCATCATAACGGATCGTGATGCAGTACGTGGTGGAGTTTGAGTGGACATGCCTTGAAGAGTCAAACTGAGGGTTGGCCAAGTAAAGATCACGGACACCCAGACGAACCGTGAAGCTCATGACGGACCGTCAGGTCGTCCGTGAAGCTGCACGACATTTTAGTCCTACTTCGAGTAGGATTATTTTTAGACTGACTATTTCCATTAATTAGGTTGTAATTTTGAATTATCTCGTCATATCTGGAATGAGCGACTATTTTCTAAATATTCTCTACTTTGGTTTTTGATCTATTAACATTGAATCGAATATTAAAGTTTGCTTTGGTTTTGAATATCACTTGTTCTTTGAATCTGGAAATCATTTTAAGTGATTTCTCTTAATGTAGTCATTACTTATCTTTGCTTGTTTGATTAACCATGAGTGGCTAAACACCACAACTAGAGTTATGGGAACTATGACTGAAATCTAAGTGTGGAATCGTTAAACGAGGGGAATGTGATTCATATTTGCAATATACAATTCAAATTTCGTTATTAATGTGTTCTAATGAGTGCACGCATTAGAATGTGCTTGTATCTGTCAATTGTTCGAGAGAAAATCGATAATTAGGAAAAAGTTGACTTGAACTGTTGAATTGGAGTGAAAGTTCGAGAGAAGAAAGAAGAGAACTTTGACACTAAACTCTGCTAGGGTAAAATCAAATAACACTCTAAGACCGAGAGGATTTGAGTGAAAATTTATCTAACAAGACTGAGAAGTGTTAGATACACCTAACTCGCCTGTAATTTGCAAAGAGTGAATTACCTGAAACTCGTTCATGAATAAACGCTAGATGTAACGTGATGGGAAACACAACCCTGGTTTCATTCATTTATCAATACAACCTTAAAATCAAGTCTCTGTTAATTGTTAATTTGGATACTTTAACAACATTGGTTACCTGAACCTCACAACTAAACCCATTTTACATTTCGAAATTACTTTTTCTAGGAAATAATAACAATAATTGGATAAACGCGACAGTGAAACTATTTTTGTAAAGAAATTCTCGGTGGGATCGACCTCAACTCACGTTGAGTTCTATAAATTGACTTCAACCATTTATACTTCTTAATTGAAGTGTAAGTTTGAACTTATCCTCTGTGTTGCCTGCATGCACTACGGGGGATATTTCCAACTTCGAAGCTTTCAGATCTATTGCTCTTCAAATTTGATTTTGAACCTACATCTTGTAAATGGAAATGTACTATATATATTTTATCGAGTTATGAATAATGTATGCCTACTTTGTAAGTTTGATTTAGTATAAGTCAAGCTTTAGATTCTACTCTTTGAATTGTATTTAGTACTAAGTTACATCTTGTAATAAGGGGACACACTAGCTAGTTCTTTTACTTTTTTGATTCGTTTGAATGGTGAGTAGGGAATATGACTCAGGTATTTTAATATTTATACCTATGATTATCGTGTAATTATAGATTACTACACTTTTTGTAAGCATCTCTAACCGTTACTCTTTCCAAACACTAGGTTAGGGTTCTCGTATTTCATATTATTTGCAAATCTAATTAGGGTAATTAATTTAACTTAGTTGACAAGAAATTTAAAAACAATTAAGGTTAGAGTAAAACTACATAACTGAAATATATGTTTTGGAACCAAAGATCTTTTAAAGCCTACTCAATAGGTTTCATTGAACAAGAACATAAATAATATTGCTAGCAAGAAGGAATGTGCTAAATGGTTGACTGATTCACACCCAAGGGCGTGAATACCAAGGTTCAAATCCTAGTGAGAAACAAATATAGGGTGAACCTTGGTGGGTAAAATTACTCAGTACATATGCTTGGTGAGATATAGTAGGTACTCGGTGGAATAGTCAAAAAGGTAACTATTGAGAAAAGCTCTAACTTAACCTGAGTTGATATGTCGCTTGAGCAAAAAAGGAAAAAGTCAAGAATATTTTTTTTGATATATTGGGAGAAGCACAAACCTAACCTAAGTTGAGTCTGTCACTTGAGCAATAAAGAAAAAATGGATTAAAAAACTGATGTATATAGAAAATATTAAATCTAACGGAGTTGAATCTGTTAAATGAGCAAAAAAGTAAAATCAATAAAAAAAAATGATCAATCAAGAAAAGCTCAAACCTAGCCTAATTTGAATATGTCAATTAAGCAGAAAAGAAAAATCAATAAAAAAATTGATCTATTGAGAAAAGCTTAAACCTAACCCGAATTGAATTTTTCACTTGAGCGACAAAGGAAAACCCATTAAAAAATTGATCTGTTGAGAAAAACTCAAACTGAACCTACCTTGTTGAATCTGTCAATTGAGTAATAAAGAAAAAATCGATTAGATCAATTGAGAAAATATTAAATCTAACTGAGTTGATTCTGTCACTTGAGCAAAAAAGGAAAACCAATAAAAACTGATCTATTGAGAGAAGCTCAAACCTAACCTGATTTCAATCTGGCACTTAAACAGAAAAGGAAAATCAATAAAAAAATTGATCAATTGAGAAAAACTCAAACCTAACCTGAATTGACTTTCACTTGAGCAATGAAGGAAAAATTAATAAAAAATTAATTTATAGAGAAACGCTCAATCCTAATATGATTTGAATCTGTCACTTAACCAGAAAAGAAAAATCAATAAAATAAATTGATATATTGAGAAAAGCTCAAACTGAACCTATGTTTAATCTATCACTTGAGCAACAAAGAAACAATCAATAAAAATTGATCTAACTAGAAAAGCACATGCCAAATCTGTGTTGAATCCTTGAGCAACAAAGAAAATATCAATAGTGAATAGCAATTCTCAAAAGGGAAATGTGTTTCTAACGAAAAATCATGAAAAAAAAGAGAGAAGGGGGGGGGACAACTCTTACCAAGTGAAGGAAGTTCTTGTTTATAAAATCCCTTCCTTGAACAAGGATCGATGAACTTTATAACATCACTAGAGAGAAATTTTCTAAGGGGGGAGGGGGAAAGTGTAATATGATTCTATATGAGATGTAATAAGTGTATTTGGGTTTTATATGAGAAAGAGCGAGTGTCTATGGGTTTCATTTACTTAGCTTTGGAACTTTCTGAGATGCATTGTATTCTTTTCCTTTGCAAATTTCACTTGGTCAAATCTAAATAAACAACTTCAACATATATAACATTATCGAAAACAAAAGACACCTGCACATGAGGTTAATTCACCTTGAAAAGGCCTATGGAAATGTCTTAAGGGATGTCCTCTGAAGGTGTTTGGAGGTTATGGTTTATATTAGGGCAATAAAGGATATGTACGATTGACCAAGACTCTAGTTAGAACGGTTGGAGGTAATTGGGAGCACTTCCTAGTTGAGATGGGGCTACATCAGGGATCATGTTAGAATTCAAAGTTTTGATGATACTAACAAACATGAAACCTGGTCCCATAGTTGATAATGTATCTGAAGTCAAATGGTAAACAACTGTAAAGGCTGTCATTTCTGACGCGGTGGGTAAGCACAAGAAACGAGAACAATGTACTCAACTAATCAGAGAACACTAGGTTGTTTTGTTCAAAGGATAATATATCCTTTTTGACATGAAACAACCTAGTCAAGAAATTAAAAAAAAATAAATTAAAAGGTGTATTTTTTTCTTTTAAGAACTCAAGAGACCTGATAGAGTTATCGTGCGTGTCTTCTGTGTGTTGTTAGTGAAAGCTTGTGTTGTGTTGAACTTGTAAGATTCATTTCTAATCTATGAAGGAACACATCAAGTCTTGTAAGTGATAATGAATAATGAGTATAGTTAGAGTTAACTGTATAGTGTGTGATTCAAGTCTATATTAATAAGAGTTAGTTAGTGTAGTGGGCAATAGAGACAATGCTTTGGCTCTCTTTGTAATAGGGTTATTACGGGTGGTTAGATTAAGAGTTTAATCTCTTTATGTGTATTTGGAGTCTGTATTCACTTGTTGCTTGAAAATAGTGAATATAGTTGAAAATCATGTGTGACAGGTCCTGGTTTTCCTCCCTTGAGCAAGGAGGTTTCCACATAAAACTTCGTGTTGTTTTTATTTTATAGTTTAGTATCTTATAATGCATTTTAGAGTATTATGAACCCTGTGTCTTGGAACGTGGTGAACTAGTACATCTCATCAATTGGTATTAGAGCAGTAACTTTCTTTGTGACTAACATCAAGAAAGGATCCGGCAAAGATGGCGACTCCACCTAGCTTGGAAGAAAGACAATCAACTACTCGCCCTCCTCGTTTCAATAGGTAGTATTATGGATGGTGGAAAACTAGAATGGATGGCTATATCATGGCTGAAGACAGTGAAATGTATGGACCTTATGTTCCTCTAAGGATGTAAAAGAAGGAGATCTAACTCAGGTGGTTCCTAAAACCAGGAAAGAGTATGAAGAAATGACAGAAAGAAGATTAAAAACAACTACAAGGCAAAGAAGTTGTCGGTTTGTGGAATAGATGTTAATGAGTACAACTGTATCTCTCCATGTGAAAATGTAAAGGAGATTTGGGATTGTCTGAAGTCAGCACATGAAGGAACCATTCAAGTGAAGGAATCAAAAGTTGACATGCTTACAACTCAATATGAGAACTTCAGCATGAAGGAGGGAGAAACTGTTCATGAAATGCACACAAGATTTACTTCCATGACCAACGAGCTTCGCTGATTGGGCGAACCTATTGATTAGAGTAAACAAGTGTGGAAGATTCTGCATGTTCTTCCCATGTCCTGGGAAAGCAAAGTTAATGCAATCACTGAAGCAAGGTATATGAAGACTCTAACTATGGATGAGCTGGTTGGAAATCTTCAAACCTATGAGCTGAACAAGAAACATGATCTTTCCAAAAGAGATGAAAAGAAAGACACGTGTCTGAGGATGATGAGGAAATGGCTTACGTGACTCGAAGGTTTCAGAAAATAGTAAAAAACATGGAGGATTTCAGAGAAAGGGAAGCCCAAGTTGATCAGCAAACGCTAATGATTTATGTCACAAGTGTGGAAAGCCAGGACACTTAATTAGACACTGTCCCATGCATAAGCTAGAGTACAAAGATAATGTCAAAACCAGTGGAGACAAAGAAAATTGCATGGAAAATTGTAGGAACTAGGTCTTTGAAAAGGCAGGGAGAAAGGCGACTACTGATCAGGTAGTGAAGAAGGCTCTAGCTGCTTGGGGTAACTCCTCTAGTGACGATGAAGAATCAGAACATTCTGAAGATGTATCCACGATGGTTGTTAAGGATGATGACGACATATTTAACTCCATGTTTGCATTGATACAAAAATTAGATGACAAGAACATCAAAAAAGAGGTAACCCTCCTTGACTTCAAAAGAGATCTTAATACTTACTCTATTAAAAAGTTGAGAAAGCCTGCCGATGTTGTGATAGAGTCTGTAGAAGAACTTACTGCTAAAAAGAATCTTATGCATGAAACTCTAGACTAATTCCAAGATGAGAGAGTTGCTCTAGTCTGTCAAATTTCTTAAATCAATCAACGCATTACAGTCTTAGAAGTTGAGAATCTTCATCTCAAGGATAATTCAACATTGGTTTTAAATGGAAAGGAGAAACTTAGCAGTCTTGAGGAGGAACTTGAGTGAGCCTAAAACAATTTGAACTTAAGCTTGCTATAGCCTTAGAAAGTAACCTCCAGTCTGAAAAGAATCTTGGTAGAGTCAAAGATGAATTGGATAAATCACTAAAATAGACTAATTTCTCAAAGATTATAGTAAATTTGAATAACTAGAACTAGAACAGTGGAAAAGGTCTAGGGCGTCGAAGGATTGATCCTCCGTATAATCCTCACAACAAATACATTATTATCTATGATAATCTGTTGTGCACTCATTGTGGTAGAAATGGTCATCTTAAAAAAGACTGTGACTCACTAAAAAGTGAATTAAAATTTGAAAGGGATAAGGGAACCTAGTCAGAGTGTCCAGACAAACAAGAAAAACTTGCCTCTTTGGACAAAGAAGTCACTAATTAGACCTCTGTCTATGTTTTGGGAACTCCATCTTATGTGGGTTCCTAAACCTAACAAGTGACTTTTTTTCTGCAAAAAAGAGGAAACAGTCAATGCTGGATCATGTATAGTGGATGTTTCAAGCACATGACTGGAGGTACTCATCACTTCCTCTCACTTGAAGCACACGATGGTGGTGGTGTGTCCTTTGGAAACAAAAAGAAAGGCTACATTATAGGTTTTGGTAGACTTGGAAAATCAATGGAGCATTCTATAGAAAATATGTACTATGTAAATGGGTTGAAGTATAATTTGCTCAGTGTGTAACATATCTGTGACAAAGGAAATGAAGTCAAGTTTTCATCATATAAGTGTGTGTTCACCAATTTGGCATCTCAAAATGTGATATTGACAGCAAAAAGGCTCAAAAATATGTACGTGGCTGATCTGGATTCTGCACTAGTAGATAATCTTACACGTTTCAGTGCTCAGAGCGACAATGTTGATCTTTGGCATAAAAGACTTGGTCATATGAGTACTTCTTATCTGAACAAACTTGTGTCAGGGGACCTGGTTGAGGGCTTGCCAAAGCTGAAATTTGCAGGTAGCAAGATTTGGGAAGCCTGTGTCAAAGCAAAACAAACCAGATAATCTTTCAAGCAAAGGAAATGAGAAGCAAAAGAAATGAGTAAGTACAACCAGACCATTAGAACTACTTCATATTGATTTGTGCGGTCCTATAAAGATTCAAAGTAGGGGTGTAAAAAGGTAAATATTTGTGAATGTAGATGATTATTCAAGATTCACATGGACCATGTTTCTAAGGAATGAGGATGAAACAATTGAAGTTCTCATAATTTTTGCTAAAAAGATTCAAACAAAGTTGGACTGCAAAATAGATGGGATTAGGCCTGACCATGGTAATGAATTCGAAAATGCTCGAATTGAAGTCTTCTATGCAGATCGTGGCATCAATCAAAACTTCTCGGCTCCTAGAACTCCTCAACAAAATGGAGTGGTCGAAATAAAAAATAGAACCTTGGTGGATATTCCTCGAACCATGTTGATAGACTCAGACCTTTCAAAGAATTTCTGGGCAAAGGCAGTGAACACAACTTTCTATGTAACCAACAGGTGTTTAATTCGATCTATTCTCAAATATACACCCTATGAATTGTTGAACAAGAGAAAGCCCAAGGTCAGTTATCTTAAACCTTTTTGGGTGCAAATTCTTTATTCCCAACAGTGGTAAAGATGATATGGGAAAATTTGATCCCAAAAGTGATGATAGAGTCTGCATGGGATTGTCACGACCCAGGGGTATCCCCTAGATGTAACAAGTCGTATAAGACCCCGAGAGGCCTCATACAAGCCGCTTAGCATATCATAACATAAAGTAATACAAATGAAGCGGAAATTTAAAACATTTCAACATTTCAAAGTCTTTTTAAATGAGCGGAAGTCTAACACAATTGTCTCAAACCATCTAACCAACATGAATAAAGTCTTGGGTCACAGCCCATACAATAGTCCAAGACATAAAGAGAAAGACATAAAAGAAAGTGGTGATCACATCCTCGAACACAATGAGGACTCACCAAATCTTTACTTCTTGATCAACTATGAACCTAGCCACGAGTGTGAGAATCAATGTCGCCGGACCCTACATTTGATAAGAATGTAGGCAAAGTATGCGTTAGTAGAATCATGCACTAAATATGATAGCTAGCATAGACAACATAAATATAATGGTTAGTCAATATAAACCATAAGCATAATCAATGCACATAATCATCATCATAATAACAAAGGAACACTTCTCAAGAAACCTTACTTATCCTTAGTCAAGACTTGGGTCATCCACCTCTAGTCAAGCTTACCTCATGAAAGACATCTCAAGCAACAATCCAAGCTATTCCTTTTCATAACATAATCACATTATCCATACTTACTTTTGAAGACATGGGGATTCGTCTCTTGCCTTACTTACTTTAAGATCATGGGTACTCACTTCCACAATCATATCATATGACACGGGTACTCGCCTCCACATCATTCATCATAATAGGAACGTGGGGAATCACCTTTTGTTCAATTCTAAAGAGTATGGGAAATCACCTCATATCCTTCTCATATGGAGGTCAAGGGTAGTCGCCTCTATCCTCATCAATTACATAGTCTTTTAGTCTAGATTCATTTTAGGTGAGCAATCCTTTCAACCTAGAATTATTCATGTGAGTAAACCTTTCACATTCATACAATCATGCTTAGCAATTCATTGTGGGAAGTATTCCTTCCACACTTCAACATCAACAATCAACAATTCATAGTCTAGGCTTTACTCTCAAGGCACTACATCTCATTATCATCATCTATGCTCTAATCTCAAGCAATTAATATCATAATTCATCAATCCTATAAGGACAACCCTAACCCATAAAGTTTCCCTTCATGGCATCAACCTAATTATATCAATTCTAGGTTAGAATCATGGAATAAGCATGGGTACATGTAATTTCATCATAAAAACATGTATTACTATCAATTCAATCATAAACAATCATTATCCACTCAATTGGATCAACATTCATCATAACCCACAATATTGGAAGAAAACCTACCTAGAATTGGAGGTATTCTTCATTAAATTGGGAGAATTCTAGGGGACTCCATGGATGAAAAGACATCATAACTTAGTCACTAAGCCCACAAAATCTTGAAGATTGGGAGACTTGATCTTGGCATAGCTTCAATCTCTTCCTTCTTCTTCTACCTTCTAGAGAGAGAATATTTGAGAGAGAGTTTGGTTTTTTTTTTGAGATTTGAGAGAATGACTTGAATGGGGGATTTTGGGGGTTAAAAATGCTTATATAGGTGTTCTAGACTTAGGCAAAACGACACCACTTTATATTAATTTAAACCAGAAAAGACCCTTAAGTCCCTAAAATAACCGTCCAGTCACGAACAAGAGATCCCCGACCGACAGACCGTCGACTGACCTACGGCCCATCCTGGTCAGTCGTGGTTCGGTGGTGTGGGACTTGATTAATGGGCCTCTTGGCCTACGGCTGCTGGACCATGGGGCGTGGACCCACCTACGGTCCGTAGGTCCTACCGTGGTCCATACCTGGACAAACTTTAGGTGGCTCTCTCCACGACCTCACCTATGGCTCGTGGCTCGACCCACAGCCCGTGGTTGGGCCTCATGGATAGCACCTGTAAGTCCTGAAAAGATGTTATATTTCCTTCTTTCGAATCCGAGGTGTTACATTATCTCCCCCTTGGGATCATTCGTCTTCGAATGAGATTCTAAGCACATTTCTAATTGACAAGACTCAAGACTAGAAGCCCATCATGCATGAAACTCAAGAAAATGCACACAACTAAGGAGGAAACATCAACTCCAAACCTGACATACTCAACGCACCATAAGGGAATAGGAACTACATCTAACAACCCAATATGCATGAAATTTTCAAATTTCTTACATTTAAGGAGGAACTATCATCTCCAAACTTAAAAGCATGCTCAACACAATCTCATGGAGCCTAAATGCAATCAATACTCAAAGCACATACTCAAGGAGGAAATCTCCACTCCAAGTCAAGGCATGTTCAACAACTCATCTCATGAAGTCTATAGGCAACTTGTGCAACATGAGGAAAATAATGAACATAAGTCATTTCTTTCAAAACTTAAACTTTTTCATAAACATGCATAATAAGGAAATCATGGAAACACATAAATACAGATGACATCTATTCATTAAAAAAACCAAGAGGAAATTCATTACCTCAAGCTAGAGTAGGAGTAGAAGGAAAAAGATGAGGATATCGCGACTTCATATCAGCCTCGGCTTCCCAAGTAGCACCCTCAACTAGATGGTTTCTCCATAACACCTTCACGGAAGCAACCTCTTTGTTCCTTAATTTCCTAAATTTCCGGTCCAAAATCTCAACCGGAACTTCTTCATAAGAAAGGCTCTCATCAACTCCCAATCCTCCTAGGAAAACTATGGATGTCGGATCTCCAACTCATTTCTAAAGCATAAAGACATGGAAATAGGATGCACGGTTGCCAACTCATTTGGCAAATCTAACTCATAAGCAACCTTACCAACACGCCTCAAAATCTCATATGGGCCTACAAAACGGGGACTAAGCTTTCCTTTCTTGCGAAACCTCATTACACCCTTCATGGGTGAGATTTTCAAGTAAACCCAATAATGCACTTCAAATTCAAGGTCCCTCCTTCTAACATCGGCATAAGACTTTTGTCGGCTTTGGGCGATTCTCAACCTCTCTCTAATGAGTCGAACTTTCTCAATAGCCTCATGACTAGCTCGGGTCCAATCAAGGCAACTTCACCCACTTCAAACCACCCTATAGGATATCTACACCTCCTACTATGAAGAGCTTCAAAGGGGGCCATACCAATACTAGAATGGTAGCTATTATTATAAGCGAACTATATCAATGGCAAGTGATCATCCCAATTTCCCTTAAAATCGATGACACATGTCCTTAACATATCCTCTAAGGTTTGGATTGTTCGTTCCGCTTGCCCATCGGTTTGTGGGTAAAAAGTTGTGCTAAGCTTCACGACTTCCAAAACTGTGAAGCAAACTGAGTACCTCTATCGGAGATAATGGACAATGGCACACCATGCAACCTTACCATTTCCCTCAAATATAACTTGGCATAGTCCTCTGCCAAATAGGAAACCTTGACGGGAAGGAAATGAGCCAATTTTGTCATCCGATCCATTATCACCCAAATAGAGTCATGTTGTCTCTAGGTGCGAGGCAAACCAACAATAAATTCCATATTCAAGTCTTCCCACTTCCAAGTAGGAATGCTAATATCTTGAGACAAACCTCCCGGTTTCTGAT